>JAJOOS010002962.1:0-83710 GCA_029582725.1 Solanum chiquidenum | reverse complement strand
CTTTTGATTTCGAAATTCATTATAAAAAGGGAAGTGATAATTCCCTCCCAGACTTCTTATCTAGAGAATATCTTTCTTCCTAAACAATGGGTTTTCTTTACTTCTTTCTTGATAAAGATTTGATTACGATTCTGAAAGCAGTTCCTCTTAATAGAGATTTACAGGAATATATATTATGGAAAGTTATACACGGAATGGTGATGGATATCGTCGCTGATTACATGATTGAACAACAGCTTTATGAAAACTTTTATTGTTATGAAATTTATGACCTTTTAGATGATTAAAACTAAATGCTATGTTTGCAGGATGGATCCTCCTTGGGTAACCAAGGTTAGAGGAAGGGGCAGTTATACTCGTGGAAGGGGAAGATCATCTTCCTAAAAGACATTCGGATCGTCATACGGATCCTCGTCCAATTCTCCAATTATACAAAGAGGAGGAATGAGTTTAGTTAAACTAACAAGCTCTTCAAAAGAAGCTACTTCTTCGATACATCTGAATGATATTCCAGAAAATAATCCATTATACGCTCAATTGCAAGCATATTTATCTCAAAAGCAAAGTGATACTTTTGCATCGATGGCGAAAGAAAAGATTGATGATATAAGATCCAATGAAAGGGTAGCAAAGAAAGAAATGGTATTTCTTCTTGAAGACTCTGAGATTCAGAGAAAAGAAGAACCCTGGAAGATATTCCAGCGATATCTACTTAACGGATTATACTTCCCAGGAGAATCATACACGCTCGTATTACGAGACCATTTTGATGAATACATGTAGCGTTGAATTTCAGCACTTCTCAGGGTATAACACCAGCGAGAACGTTTATAACTTCTCTAAAATGATCATAAAGCAGATTATATCAATTGAAGATTGGGGAATATCCTCGATGAAAGAAAGGCAGATCAGCCACAATAAAATCCCTCTCGATTTCACTTATTGGGATTATATTAACGCCTTCTACAAAGTCCTTTATTATAACAATGAAAGGCATAAACACACTTGGTTTATCAAAGTTTGTGCAAAGATATTTGTTGACCCAATTCCTAACTGGTTCTTGAACTGGTGGTCATACCACAGACCGACGGTAAAGATTTTACCTGATCCTTTTTTAAAGTTATACAAAAACTGGGTTAAGGTTTCACCAGACCTTAATGATTTATACCACTCGGATCATGTTTGTTATATAGAACAAATTGAACAAATTTATTTCTTTATAGAATTCTCAATTCCATGGATTCATAAATGGACTCCGGAAGTAGGTTTTACTGAAGAACAAATTCCATGCTTATATCGGATTTATTATAATAATTTCTGGGATAAATTAATGAAGAAGGATCCCATGACTAAATCATTATATGGCCAAGAATTATTGGACTCTATTTCTCAAAAAATCCAAGATTATGGTACTATTCCTCACAAAGGAATAATTGCTGACAACTCCGTCAAACATATTGCCAGAAGAATTTCCATTCAAGATGGAAATAAAGAAGAAATGATAAAAGAATATTTGGACGAAGTCAGGAGAAATCTACTCCTCAATATGTCTCACTATGAAAAATCAGACACTTCAATGAGAAGTGAAACGAGTGATGATATCGCAGATGATGCTCATGTAGCCCAGCCTTGCGAATCGGAGAAACCCGTGTCAGAAGATATGCTGTATAAAGCGGAAAGTTTACTTCGGGAATTGAAAAAGAAAGACAAGATTTAGCAGTGTAAAGATTATCCGGAACGGTAGCGGGCCCGCGCTACTGTAGCAACACTGTTCATCAACAGTAGATACACTGTTGCTAGGACCCATATAGGGGCCTAGTATCCTGTACAAAGATGCTTTCTTTTCCTATAAATAAATATGTTTTTCTTTGATCAAGGGCAGGTTTTTAGAAACCCTCTCTTGCGTTTTGTAAGTCTCTCTATATTGTGTAAAGTTCTCCTAAGGTTTTAAGCTTTTCAAGCTTGCAATTGGGTTCTATGTGACCGAAACCACCACATCTATAACACTTAATTTTTGCGAGTTCTCGCTTAGACCTATTCTTAGTAAATCTATTAGACTTACGAAAGGTTTTTCTATCGTCCCTTTCTTCCTTATACCTATGTCTATGCCTAGACCGCTTTTTCCTATAAGGTTTATCGGGATTGGAACCCCTAAAATCTCTATGTTTGGTCTTATTACCCGAAGTATCAGGTAAACCAAATTGGACACAAAAATCTCCTAGCTGAGTTTTTTTATCTAAACTTATCCATCTTAAGTTGTCTAGATAGCTTTAATTCATTGCACAAATTTTTCCCTTCTTGAGTGCAAACGCCTATTAGCCGATCGTAAGTATAATCGTTGTAAGAAATTTCACCATGCTCATTTCGGAGAATGTTTTTAACTCTTACTGCAAATAAAAGGGGAGGGCCATCTATGAATTTGGCTTTCCAATGTGCATACTTGTTTTCGGGTAACTCCATCACCCTACTCATATAAGTATCTTTATACCATCTAAATTCTCCCAAGGTTCTACAGCGTAGACCATTTAACAGGGTACAAATAGTCTCATACTGATTGGTAAATCTACCATTGAAATGTTCTAGAATGGTAAGGACTAAGGTATAAACAACATCTTCTCTATTAGCAACTAGGGTCATTCCTAGGTTATCAACACCTTCACCACTCGAAGTAGCATTAATTACAACATCTTTTTGCTCAAAGGTCATATAATTGTCCCACCAACCTCTGAGTTGGCCAGTAAAATCTGCAATAATCATTTTGCAAATATTTCTATCTGTGTTTTTAATATTCTTACAGATAGTTGCATACATAAGCATTCTATGAACAAGGATAGTTAATTGCCTATCAGTCAAACCATCAAGATTCCATTCATAGATCTCAGAACCACTATAAGAAGTATTAGTCTTATTCCAGTCTCGTTCCTCTATAAGCACATCTTAAGGAGTAGGTCGGGAATAATAATAGGTTTGCATGTTAGGCTTATTCGCGAACTTAGTATTACCACTATTCTTCTTGGGATAACCGTGAAGTTTATTGAATTCCAAAGTCACATGATTTTAAAATCAAAAGTGTTTTCCATCTCATCAACAAAATTTTCTGACAAATCCATAGGTTTTGCACTAAATTCAGAAAACTTCTTATCAAGGAGTTCTTCGAAATCATAAATAGATTTGAATTTAAATTCTGAAATTTCAGGAGGCCTTTGCACAGGAGTAGCCATAGTTTGTGCTTCTGTTTCATTTTAGAAGTAGAGGCTTGATTACAAGTCTTTATATCATTTTTTATCTGAATTATCAAAACAGTTAGTTCATCCAATTTTTTATCAAGGGAACCAATATGTTCACCCAAAACTTTAACATAAAGCCCTAAATAATTATTTTGAGAAATTAAGTTATTAATTTCATTGATGCTGACTGCCACAACATCTTCTTCAATAAAATTTTAGAAGGCAGTAAAAGTTATACCAGTATTATTAGGTAAAATAAAAGACGACTGAGGTGGGTAAATTGCTTTAATAATATTACCCGTTCCATCTTTATAAGATCGTTCTAGGACGTTAATGAACAAAGGTAGATAAGTGGTTATAAACCATGGTACAAAACACATAATTTGATTGTGTAAAGCATAAGTTTCATAAAACTCTTGAGAAATATTTTTTAAATCATCGGCACTATAACTGTCAAAAAACCACGTTTTAAACTGATTCCACTTATCACTTAAAAAATCATTCTGAATGTACTTTCTTGCCAGAGAACATGGGCTAAAATCTATTTGCTGTACATTCATTATTAACTATTATTAAGATCAAAATCCATTTCGGATACCGATGGAATATCCTTATCAGAAATATAAGAAGTAATATCATTAGCTTGAACGATATTCAAATGAGGATCAAATTTTATTTTATTAACAAGTTTATTATTCTGATTTGCAGAAATAATAGAAGGTATGGTATGTAAAGAAGCCGCACAATTACGGGTTGGACCATAAACTGGATCAATAGGGGAAATATGACGGATAACAAGCAATCTCCTATCGAAAAATGAATGTCTATTATAAGGAACATTGTTATCATCAAACTGCATACAAATCCTACCATCAGGAGTTTGAGTAATATGAGAATACTCAGAAGTAGTGACAACATTAGTCAACTGACTAGGGGATATAACTGAATCTAAAGTCCAAGTAGCAGGAAAATTAATTTCTTCCCATTTTATAGGTCTTCTAGTAGTGACCTTAGATTTAGCAAAATTAGTTTCTACTAAAATAGTTTGATCAGATGTATCATATAACTTACATCTTGGGTTTAACGTAGAAAGTAGTTTAAAGTAAATTCAATATTATAGACAAATTAATTCAGATCCATGTGCATAATTATAACCATGCGTTTTAACATTTAAAGTTAAAGCATCAAGAATATTAGCATCTATTAAAGATAACTGTAAATTAGGCTGAGTATTAAAATATACTGGACCATATGCTATCGTGGATTCAATCGAACCCATTAAAGAATGTCAAAAATCAAGATTTCTATCATCACGAAGAGCGGCTAAAAATGTTTCAGGTAACTCTTTTAGAGTTAAAGGTTTAAAAGCAATTTGAACCATGCCGATATGCAAGAAGTTATATTGAGATTTATATAATTCGATAGCACGTTTATTTAACAAACGAATGGTTTGTTCAGATGAGTTTAACTCCAAGGATTGCTCAGTAGTTTTTACCAACTGTTTATGAGAGATTTTATCAAACCAACCATAATCATAAATAGTTTTAATATCAATTTTTGGAATGGTCCATTTGTTTAACAAATCTAAGTTTTGAGGTATATCTACCTCTTCCAATCTAGTACTTTTAGTATCATTTCTCCAAGATCCATGATCAAGAGATCATATCTATGTCGAACACTTCACATCAATCTCATACCATATCATGAAAGTTCCTAGGCTCTCTTGTTGTAAAGTTCAGTTCACCGTAGTTCAACCGGAGTAAATAAATTATTGATAATTCTCTCATAGGCCCTTGGACTTAAGTCACAAGGTACTTCTATTCTTCCTTCTCTTTATATTCTCTCTTCTCCGATCTAAAGCCATGACTATGTTCGGCTAAAGATTCATATCTATGTCGGATAACTACCTAGCCGGTGTACGAGCATGTAAGGGGAATTCTAAAGCATAACATAAGCTTGAACTTGATAAAAATGAAAACATACTTACCTCTTTTCAAACTTACTCAACTCAAGGAATACTCAATGATACTCAAAACTACTCAACTTACTCAACTTAGAAGTACTCAAGAATAAGATACTCAATGCAGAGATTAGATACTCAACTCAAAGATATGATATTCGACTCTGGGTACTCAACTCAATATAAAGCAACAATACACATGCAATATATGGAAAGATTTATAAAATAGTAAAAACAACTTAGTTCGTTAAAGAAAATGCAATAACAAACTCAACTTTACTTATATAATAAAGTAATATAGTTTCTGTGGGAGTTTCTCTAACCGAAAACCACCACTATGAGCCTAAGTGGAGATACAACGTCTTGTCTATGCTGCCAGATCTGTCCTATACTTTGCCGTCATATAGAACGCTTAACTTAGTGGATCCACTAGCTTAAATTATGTGATCATCTAAAAGGTATGATCCAATAATACCCATGATGGCTACATGGTTTATGGATACTTGAGTTAATATGAACTCGCATCCCTATATCGGTGCTCAATACTACTCCCCAAAAATATACTTAGCTCATATGTTTTAAAAACAAACTTCTTTCTTTGGTTTGAGATAATTACTCAAAACTTAGCTTAAAAGCTCTCTTGGAATCGATGTTCCCTTTCTTGCTCTAAACTCTTTTGGAAATCTCAGCTTTCTCTCATCTTAAATGTGAAAACATTTACTATTGGGAATACTTAGTTCCCATATATCATTTTAAATAAAATGAACTTTACTCTTACTCTGTACTCAACTTCAAAGATTAAGTCTTAAAACAAAGTTTAAACATTTGTAAAAGACTTCGTAAAATATGGTTCATGTCGAATTATGGGCATGAACGACTCAATGCAAGGTTTTCAATAACCATAGATCGAACTCACTACTAGGAACTCAAGAACTTCAATAACACTACTTACTTCAAGAATGCTCAACTCAGAGGGTTCATGCGGAATTTATGAGCATGAACTACTCAACTCAAGGACTCAAAGATACTTCTCGTTTCAAGACTGCTCGACTTATAGGGTTCATGTGGAATTATGGACATGAATAACCCAACTCAAGGACTTCATGGGTAACATGTAATAGCCCCATGATTAGGAATGTAATCTCAAATGGTTAGAAACTCAATACTTAAGACTTAGGACATGGAGATATTACTCCTCTCATAGATACTCAACTTATGGAGTTCATGCGGAATTTATGGGCATGAATGACTTGACTCGTAGGTATACATAACATTATGGAGCTCATGATACAACTCTTCTCATTCTCTTACTTACTTTCTCAAAACTTAGTTCAAATCAATAGTTGATCTCAAAGGATTCACAATTGAACTCAAAGACTTTCTTGAACTCTACTCTTAATTCTCTCTTGAATGTGAATTATGAATTTAAGAGTTATGCTTCATGGTATGAAGGATCTCATAATGATAAAGTAGACACATGAATACATTTTCCTCACTCTCATGCTCACTTACTCGAGTCTTGAAACAAGTTATTTAAATTGGTAGAAGGTTCTTCAAAGAAAACTCAAAGGGACTATCTCAAATGTTCGAAAGAACTCTCAAGGCTTAACTCTTACTCTACCTTGAATTTGGATTTATGGATTTAAGGTTATCGTTCATGTTCATGGATAATTTATAGGTATTTAGAAGTCATTTAGAGTAGTTAGAATCATTGGAAAGTGTTAGGACACTTTAGAATAACTTAAATAGGTCAAACGACGAAAAATTGGTGAAAAACGCCGATCCGGGCGCGTCCCTGGCGCACCGCACTAGACCCCAATTTACTGGGGCTCATTTCTGGTGCACTGCTGGCGCGTCGCCCCAGCCTTCCTAGCGCAATGGGGGCGCGTCGCGCTAGCATTGCCCCAGGCAAAACTGACGAACTTTTCCTCTCGTTTTCTGACCTTAAATCGCTTTTAATCTATTTCTATTCTCAAGTTTTCCTTAAATTCAATTACCCAACCTAAGTACACACTAATCCACTCAAAACAACACTAAAAACAATCACTTTCATCTCAAGAAATCATCAAAACCCTAACAAGACAAGATTTAGAATGAACTTCAAGAACACCTATCAAGAACTTAAATCCTTCAACTTTTGAGAATGAAAATTTGCTGAAAATAATATGTTTGGCGTGTGGGTGAAAAAATCCAACACTATGGAAGCTTACATACCTCTTAGGGATCAAACCCATGGTGACAATCCGCAACAACTCTCAAGAATTTCGACGAAAGCTTCGATCCTTTCTCTTTTCTCCTCTCCTCTCTTCTTCTTTTCTCTTCTTGAACTCTCAACTAAAACCCTAGGCGTAAACTAGGATTATAAAACTGAACCTAATCAGATTAGACCCCTAAAATATTACTAAAAATGAATCAAAACTGATTTGGTAAGGAAAAGACCAAAATACCCCTCTAAAATCCGATTTTGACTTTCTTTATCTAGACAACCCAACTTCGAATGTACATATCTCCCTCATACGATATCGAAACTGAGCAAACTCGGTGGCGTTGGAAAGATAATTCAAAGATCTTCTCTATGTTATCTGTTATCACACCTAAATCATCTTGAGATAGAAGTTATGGTCGTCTGAAGTCGACCCAAAACTCATACTTAACTTAACTTGCAAAATTTCAGATTTTGCTATTTCCAATTTAATTCTTTTTGAAACTCAAGGTGCTACATCTAGTGACCTTAACACTTAAGAAATTTTAATTCCTCGGTAAAATCCTACTCACAACGAAGGATGGTTCAAGTGTTAGCTCAAAATTTTTTTGGGGTGTTACAACAATGACACTTCATCGTGATCACAATGGTCATGGCTCATGACTATGATGGCTAGGGAAGTTAGTCTTCATGATCGTAGTTCGAAGTTTGCAATCGAAAAAACAATTTTTTTGTGTGGATCCCAATACTTTAGCATCGGGAAATACTCATCCTGCTTATGTTATGGAGCCATCAAGTACCTTCTACCCTTTTGTTATGCCTTCAATATCCTCTGCTCCCTCGACCTCAAATATACCTCCCCTACATCCCGTCCTCCATTGAATCAAGACTTGATCTATCAAATGGGCAACCTTGCCTATTCTACAGATGTTAGGGCATCTCGACTTGAGAATAAGATGCTTGATATGATTGCCACAGTGATTGAGGCTTCTATATTTCCGATACAGGTTTAGGTGGTTAGCCATAGAGCTACACTAGCTTTATATGGAGAGAGAGGCTAGATAACCTCACCACTAGAGTCGAGGAGCGTGAGTGTTGTGAGGGAAATTTTTCTAGGTTATTTGAGATGAAGAGCGATATAGCTACTCTGAGGGCGGATGTGGACCAGCTGAGGTCCACCAATATTTGATTTTATATGGTAAGATTACCTTTCTCAAGATGCAAACATATGTACCTCTGACTAAATAGAGAAGAGATGGACCTACTGGAGTAGCTGAGCAGATAATGGGTGATGAGTCGGAGCAGGTTGAGGATGAGGGTGATGATGATTTAGCCACTGAGACTAATGAGGAGGAGTTTATGAGGGATGATGAGAATGTTAGCGTTAATGCCGTAGAAGAGCTGCATGATTTAGACTTTAGAGGAGTCGATAGTGCATGCTACATTGGAGAGATCTCGTCGGGAGACCTCCGCGATTTGCATTAGTGGGGTCTATCCTCTAGATTCTACAATTCCTCCTCCTGACGTGTCAGACACTAATGCCCAAGATGATGTTATACTACTGCCTCCTACTTTAGATGTGCCGGGTATTGATGCCCGAGATGATTCCACTCCCTCCAAGATACAAGATTAGAGTTCTTCACTGGCGTAGCTTGTCAGGGGGACCTTTTTCTCATCTCACTCTAGTTCTTATATGTTACAACCCAAAGTACACCCTAGATGTGACATGACATATAAGACTCGTAGAGGCCCTACAAAAGACACTTGACATACATACAACAAAATATAATAGAAAATATGAGAATTAAAGTGGGAGGTTTCACATTAATAAAAGAGTTTGACATAAAAGTGGAAGTCTACTCATAGTCTTGACAAGCCAATCTAATACATCAAAGAATGGTTGGGACGTAACCCATACAACATAGGCAACATTTGGAAACTAAAATATAAGAAAACAAAGTAAAGATGACATGGTCCTCGGAACATGAGGACTCACCAAGTCTTCAATAATCAAGCACTCGATCAGTAGCCACAAGCGAGATGATGAGAAGCACCGAACCCTACATTTGGATACAATGTAGGCATAAATATGCATAGTACTTGGAATGTACTAAGTATTAGGGATATGCATAAGAACGTAAAACACGATCATAAGGGGACATAAAATAAAACATGATATGAATGACCAAGCTAAAACATAGTAAAACCTTTAAAGAAAAATCATAAAAACATGAACATGGTCAATGCATCTTAAAATCATATTGAAAGCCTCATAAAAAAAACTTTGAAAGCAACTTAGTTCGTTTTTGTGGGTTATTTACCATTAACCAACAAAGAGCACATGTGATATAATGTGGAATTTGGTGTCTTACTCCTACACCGAAAAGAGATGTCCTTACTTTACAAGGACCTTAAGCTTCCACTAGTTATGTCTTTCTAAGACAAATCCTATTGGAGAACATTGGTAGGGACTAGCAGAGACCCGATCTCTACTAACAGGAGAGCCTCCACCTCAATATCCCCTCAGTTCTAAGTAAAAATCTCAATGGAATAGTCATATTCATAAACATATCATCATAAATGGAAAAGCACAATTAAGTCAAAATCTAAGCTTAAATCATCATAGAGTAGCTCCTCAAATCATGAATCATGCATGTGTGAGAAAACCTTTCACCAATCATGATTTTTAAATTGAGAAAGATTTTCACAATTTTATTGATGCTTATTTTAAAAGTAACTCTGATTCATTAAAACATCTTTCGTAATCATGCATAACTTTCATAAATCTTCATTCAAAAATTCATGGCTTTCTTAATAAATTCATCATCATAAACATGTATCATGCGTGAGTCCATATTAATTTTTTTGGAAAACATATAATTAAATCAAATCTTTCATATAAGATTAAAGTAAAGCAATAATTATAACAATAGGACCCATAGAGAATTGAGTAAAAGTCTATCCAATTTTGATGAAATTGAATTGTAGAAGTGAGAAATCTTTTGGACCCAATATGGATGAATGAAATCTATTGGCGAATTCCCACATACTGTCATGACAAAAAGTATACCCTAGGTGGCTTAAAGAACCTCAACAGGTCCTACACAAGTTGCTTAGCATACATTATAGAAGGTAATAGAAATAAAGATTTCAAAAGAGCATTTTCATACTATAAAAGAGTTTGACAAAGCTAAAGTCTAACATAGTCTCAACAAGCCATATAATACATCAAAAAGGAAGTGGTTGGGACATAATCCATACACCACATATGATGTTTGAAAAATGAAATAAAGAAAAGCATAAAATTGTCTTGGTCCTCAGAACCTGAGGACTCACCAAATTTTTGAATGTCAAGAGAGATCAACTGGCCACAAGTGTGCGAGGTAGGAGTGTCAGACCCTACATTAGTGAAACAATGTAGGCACAAGTATGCATCTGATAGCAATGCATAAAAGTTATGAAATTATGCTAAAAGGGACTTTATATGACATGCAATGACCAAGCTAAATCATAAGATAAAAAGGTTGGAAAACATAAATCATAATCATGGACAATGTAAGCTTAACATATTTAAAACACTTTGTGAGATACTTTGAAAGTAACCTTAGTTCATTATTGTGGGATGTTTATCATTAACCGACATAGACCATGTGAGTTAAGACATGAAATCCAGTGTCTATCCCACATCGAGAAGAGATGTCCTACTTTCTAAGGTAAGGACCATGAATCTGCGCTAAGTTGGATCCACTAGCTAATATCTACAAGAGACAAAATCCTATGGTGGCACATAATTTGGAGAATTAAGGGGTGCTACTAAAGGTCCGCATATGCTAAACACAAACCTTCATACCAAAATCCCGCTCGGTTATAAGTAAAATCCCATGGAAATAGTGACAAACATAAAATCATCATCATCCATGGAATAATACCATTAAGTTACTATCCAAGGTAGAAACATCATAGATGTCACGACCCAGACCATCGTGATTGGCACCCACACTAACACTTCGGTGGGAAAACCACTACTACAACCCCAACCAAGCAACTAATCTAAAAATTAAGGCATTTAGGTATACGAAAATGAAAATAATAGCTAAAAACTGAAGTTCCCATAAACTTCAACAAAAGATCTAACAAGTAACAATACGGAAGAAATAACTTAGAACCTGAATGTCAATGTACCAAAACATCTAAAGTTCAACAAGTCTAAACAAGAAGGGATGCAACCCCAATCTAATGAACTGATCAACAAACTAGAACATAAGTCTAAGTCCAAAAATGGTGGACATAGACGAAAGAGAACTCATGGCAGCCCGGAAGAATTGGCTCACCCTTGAATTCGAACGATCACTGATCTCCTAAGCAATGTGTGTCAGTAGCCGCTTGAAGATGCCCTGTACTCAACAAAAATAAGAGCAAGTGCAGTATCAGTACACAACCATAGTGTACTGGTAGAATCACGCAGCTATCCCACTAAGTGTAACATGAGTAAGTCATTACAACAATATAATCACATGCATATATTGAACATAACAATATTATCAACATTTATGAACAACAAAAAAATTCACATTTTATATCAAATCATTGGTCCTCTCATGGAACCCAAACCCAAATAGTTAGCATACCAAAATGTGGTACCCAATTCAAATGTTATGCCGGAACGTGGAAACTGATCCAAGTTAGTTATGCCGGAACGTGGCAACCGTTCCATTCAACAGACCACAATCACAATCACAAGTATATTCTCAAGATCATACAATTAAGTCATGATTCATGGCATTCATCATTCCTCTATCTCATTTACAACAAGTGTGATCAATAATGCAACATTCAAATACATACAAATATCATAATGAAGCAAGAACAAACATACATCACACAATCATAGAATCACAACTATCACCTACCTCAAAACAAACGTCAAACCCTAAGAAACTTGATCCTTCCTTTTTCGGATTCGTTCCACTTGTTCTTGGTCTACAAACAATCAATATAATATGGGAATCAATAAACAATCACTAATTATCCGAATTACTAACAATTCTATGAATCCTAGATCAAACCCATGATCCTAAGTATCCAAATTAGGGTTGTTTCCACCATAAAATCTATATCAAAACCCTCCCCCATCAATATTTACCCATTCTATTACGTTCTACGGATACAAAAGTAGATTCGGGGAGTGAAAAGCTTACCTTTAGCCTCAAGAATGGTGGAAAACAAGTAGGAGTCTCTTGGGGTTCGTTCTTTAGCTCTAAAAGTCGAAAAGTGCATAATAAGGTCATTTAGGGGTTTATTAACGACCTTAAGTCGCGTCGAGCCCTCCACAGCGGCCCTCACCCCGCTGTAGCGGCCGCGCCAGAGCGGCACAAACCCCACCAAGGTGGCTTGCACGAACCACTGAGCTATTTAAAGAATTCCAAAATCACCATTTCACAACACACCTCTAACCCACGATGCTCAGAAAATACCATTTACGCTAAGATCGATTCCGGGAGTTCTACTCACCCGAATTCAATTTCGTAAAGTCGTATAGGGATTTTAACGATTTATCTAACTACTCATGTAATCAAAATCATCAATAATACACCCAATTGTTACAAGATTTCCCTACACCTTTGTCACACCTTGAGTCTACACCCTGGATGTGGCCGGCATTCGGAGACCATTGCTGGCCCCAAGTGAACCCTTGGCCTGACTACTTAACTCAGCGGAAGACTTAACTCAACATAATATAAGTTCATAAAACAACTTAAATGATAAAGTCTGGCCAAAATGGCAACTTATGTCTCAAAATAAAATATCTGTAAATACATAGATGAGAGACTCAACTACTGTCTGACTGTCTATGAAGCCTCTATAATACTGATATGGATGTTGGGACAGACCCCACAACATCCTAATAAAGAAAAACTAGGAAAGCGAATAAAAGAGTCATTCGGAATGTAAGGAGGCTCATCACGGACTCTGGAGTGCTCAACTAGATCAACGACGCGCTGGATGCTGATCCTGATTACCTGAGTCTGCATCATAATAAGATGCAGGCCAATTGGCATCAGCACATTGAATGTACGAGTATGCGAGTTGGAATGCTAAACAACAACTTAATCTTGAAAGGACTACAAAGGAACACTTACCTTGGATATGTTCAACTCATGAATAACTGAACTCAATGTAAAGCAATAAGACACATACAATATGTATAAAGCTTGTAAAACAATGTAGACAACTTTGTTCGTTAAAGATAAAGCAATAACAAACTCAACTTTACTTATATATAAAAGTAATGTAACTTTAGTGGGAGATTCTTTAACCGACAACCACCACTATGAGCCCTAGTGTTGATACAACGTTTTACCTCACGTTGCCCAAGGACCATCCTATACCTTGCCGTGATATAGGACCTTACTTAACTTAGTGAATCCACTAGCTTAACTTACGTGATCATCTAAAAAGTATGACCCGTTAAATCCCATGATGGCTACATGGTTCTTATGGAGAGTTGAGTTAATATGAACTCGCGTCCCCAATTCGGTGCTCAATACTACTCCCAAAATATACTTTACCTCATATGTGTTTTAAACACCTCTTTCTTTAGTTTGAGATAATTGCTCAAAGTTTAGCCCAAAGTCTCTCTTGGAATCGATGTTCCCTTTACTGAAAACTAGCCCAAAGGCTCTTTTTGGAAATCATAGTTCCTTTCTTGCTCAAATGTGAAAACATTTATAAACTTCTTTGGGAATACTTAGTTCCATAATAACTTTTGAGAAATGAACTCAATTCTTTACTCTTTACTTTACTTGAAACTTGAGCCTTAAAACGAAGTTTAAGCGTTTAATAAAGACTCTTGAAAAACTTTAAGAAACTTTGCTTTGACTTGCTTCTTAACTTCTAGACTTTACTCTTAACTTCTTTGACTTTGATCTTAACTTTCCTTGAATTGGATTATGGATTCAAGGTTCATGATCTCATGTTTATGGATGATTTCATGATGTTTAGATGTACCTTAGAGTGTTGGAATCAACTTAGAAACATAGGTACATTGCTAATGAACAAGTACAGAGAGGTGGGGAACAAATGGGGAGAACTGGCGTCCCTGGCGCTCTGAGAGGCGCCGGGCGCCAGCCCTCAACATTCAGAGGACAAGCTGGGGTGCTATGGCTGGCGCATCGCCCTAGATCCCAACATTCAGGGGCTGCTTTGGGGCGCGCTGGCTGGCGCGACGCCCCACTCTCTTCCCCAGGTTTTTGACGACTTTTCTTCTCTGTTTTTCAACTCTAAACCCTCTAAACTTCAATGGTTCTTTCCCCAAACACTGAGGATCATTTATACCCTCAATACATGATATATTTAACTCGAAAAGCAACCCTGAAACACGAATCAATCAACACTAGGCATTCAACAATTAACCAACAAGAATTCAACAATGTTCTTCAAGAACCCTACTTTCTTAACATTCAAACAATTCTAATTTTTCTGAATTGAAACAAGTTTGGCGTGTGGGTGAACTAACCCAATACTATGTGATCTCTCATACCTTAATAGGGATCTCCCCCAATGTATTTCACTCCAAAAGCTTGACGTTTTTGGCGAAATCTTGGCTTTTCTCCCTTTCTTTCTTCTTTTCTCTCTTCTCCAAGCCCTAAGCGTATTTCTCAATTCTCCAAACTGACTAAGTCATGTTTTTACCCCAATAATTCCCTAAGAACGAATTAGGAAATTAATTAGAGAAAAGACTACTTTGCCCTTCCCTAAATCTGGATTGGGACTTTCCTCAATCCAACAACCCAACTTCCGAAAGTCATATCTCACTCATATGGTGTTGAAATCATGCAAAATTGGCGGCGTTGTAAAGATCTTCCCAAGGTATTTCCAATCATATCAAGAACTACTCCTAACTCATCCTGAGTTAGGAGTTATGGTCATTTGAAAATGACCCAAAATTCACTTTCTTAACTTAGACAAAATTTCCAGATTTCCACATGCTTTCCCAAAATGATTGTTTTCAGATTTTAAACTCTTTCTAGTCGTTTCTAGGTGCGAGATGTTACAACCTTTATGACTCCGATTTCGTCCAAATCTGGACTAGGTTGGGAAAATCCAAATACTACGAAAAAGTTTTTTGGCTCAATTTTTTTCCTTGTTGGCTTTTCTATAACGACGGAACTCGGTAGTTACAATAGAGTAGCTTCATAAACCATCTGTGAGAAAGCCTTTCACCATTCATGATATTTTCATAATATCTATATAAGTCCCATAGTCATTAACTTCATATTAAAAGTATCATACTACTAATGATATTAGTTTTAGAAAACTTGATCCATGATCATTGACGGCATATCCGGATACCATACTAATCAAGACCTAATATAGAAAAATAATCAAAAACATTTATGGAAAATTTAGATGTCATTTATGTCATGTGGCTAACCTTCATAAAATATATAGTTACCTTAATCTATAAGCTTACTTAAGTCATAAACATTGCTTTCATAAAACATGCAAAAATTCCATAAATCATAGTTCACAAGCTTCGTTATGTGATCGCAGTCAAAAATCATAAATCATGCATGGGTTCCTAAAATTTCAATTCAAAAACATGTTATTACTTCAGTTCATGCATTAAAAGATAAGAAACACTTAATTGAATCATAATTGAGAAGAACCCATGAATATTGAATAAAGCCTTAACTTTGAATTGAAAATTGAACTTGTAAAATTGGAAGATCATGGGAACCCTTTGGAGGAAAGAACTCCATAGGTGAATAATAATATACCCTAGTGATCAAGGCCCAAGAGCTATGGTGATCAATTGAAGGTCTTGAAGTGAAACTCTAGCTTCTTCTTCCTTAGCTTTAGAGAGAACTTTTGTGGAAGAACTTGGAGGGAATTTCAGATTTAGGAGAGTGATTTCTTGAATGGGTAGTTTAGGACTTAAAAGACTTATATAGGGCTTATAATAGGGGCTATAACGACATAAATTGTGTATTAAACACATAGGAAATGATAAATAGCCCTGACTTAAACAACTGATGGAGACCTATATGGGAGGCCTTGACGAACCATTTAGCCCTTCATGGTCCGTGAAGGGGGTCGTGAAGGTGAGGTGGAAAAATTTGAATGGCCTAAACGAACACCCTATCCCTTTCCATGGTTTTTGAACCCTTTCATGAGCCATTTAGGCCTCTGTGAAAGGTTCACGGTTGGGCTTTGCGGACCTGACCATTCAACCCACTTTACCTTTTCCAAATCCCAAGGTGTTATAATATCTTCCCCTTGGGAACATTCATCCTCAAATTGGACTCAAGCTAGAAAGAATAGAGTAGGAGATAAAACAATAACCCAACATGAATGTAATTTCATTAAAATACACATATCCAAGGAGGAAAATTGATTACAAGCTAAAACATACTTTCAAAACATATTTTCATGAAACATACATGCAAATCATACATAAATGGCATAATCATGTAGCAATAAATCAAGCTAAATCATATCTTCAAAAATCAAATATTCATGAGCATGCATGCAAGAGGAAACAAAAGAGTGACTAAAAACCCAAGAATTCTAAAGAGTGAACATGAGGGGCTAATTCCTCAAGCTAGACCCGAAGATAATGGAATAAGATAGGGATACTAAGACATCACATAGCTTCCGACCTTTCACATACCAAGCCATAGCAAGGAACCCTTCATTAGTTGAAATAGTTCCACACACATACCAACCATGAAGTACACTAACTCCCCCTTGAGAGTAAACCTCATTGTCTTTTCGAATCCATCTCGCTTAACCCAAGTATAGCACAAAAGTATTAACAACCACAGAGCCATCGATACAAGTAAATACTTAAGAAGTTTCCACAAGGATTTCAAGGTCGACCTCAAACACAATAACCATACACGGAGTCATATCATAATCAATGAAACACCCAATATCAATCAATGTATAACCACAAGCTAAAACACCATAACTTACCCATTACCACATCCGGGTAACCCTCGTGATCTTGTCGAGCCCGAAGAGCATAAAACCTATTTTACCTTGGGGTACCCAAACTGGAACCACTAGGTTGAACTTGCCTACCATCCATTCCCTTAGTAGTAAGAAATGAGCAATCTCTCATCTTGTGACCACTGTTTCCATAGTCATAGCATGCGTTTGAACCGGCTAGACACTCACCCTTTTAGCTTTTTTCATACCTCTGACACTTGGACACCATTTGCTCACTAGAACCATTACCTTGAAACTTAGGGTTAGACACCCTATCTTTGTTAAACTCTTGTGAACGATCATTTCCACTGAACCTCGAATGCGAGAAATCACCATTGTCTATCCTAGACCTCTTTGAATCCCTAGCTATCTACTTAAGTTTTTCTCCTTCAATTTATTGAGCTTGTATCATCAAGTGGGAGACATCCATCTCCCTAACAAGCATGTCAGTTAGGAATTCTTTGACCACCAAGTCAGAAACACCCGACACAAATTTACTCATCATTGCCCTTGGATTGGAAATCATAGTTGGAACATATATCGATAGTTGAGTAAACTTTACTGCATATTCTTTGACATTCATGCTACCTTGATGAAGATTAATGAATTCAAGCACCTTTGCCTCCCTCATCTCAAGGGGAAAGAACCTATCTAGAAAGGCAACCTTAATTTCTCTCAATCAAGAGGACCCTCATCAATTTCCCTCTCTCCCTTCCATCGGTTAAAAAAACATGAGAAACATCTTTGTGTTGGTAGACATCCAATTCTACCTTTTCTACCGAAGTGATACCTATAATCTCTACAATCTTGTGAACCTCGTCGATGAATTCTTGAGGATCTTCCTCAACTTTAAAACTAAAGAACTACGGGGGATTCATCATAGTAAAGTCCCTCACCCTTGTTGCCGCCGTACCCACCCTTGGGTTCACGGGAGCCACACCCTATCTATTTGCTTGAGTCATCATAGCTTGGACCAATGTGTGAAATGCGGCTCGAAACTCATTATGAGATACTTGCTCGACCAAATGGTAAACAGGCACTTGGGGAACCTCTTGTTCCGCATTCTCACCAACATTCCTCCTAACATATGCTCTTCGAGGGGCCATATCCTGAAAAACATCGGAAAAGGATTAGGAGAGATATATTTAGATTTACACTCTATTGCACGACTTAAGAATGACTAAAGAAGTGGAGTCTCCTTAACGCTTGTTAGCCTTCTATTCATAAATGTGGCGCACTTCACACTTATGAACAAGACTCTACCCAATGCAGTTTGTGAGAAATCCTAGGACCTTTATATAAACATTGTGCTTTGGATACCAAGTTTGTCACAACTCAAAGTATACCCTAGGTGTAACATAGTGTATAGAACGTCGAAAGGCCCTAGACAAGTCACTTTGCATACATCATACAAGATAATAGAAATAAATATTTCAAAAGAGCATTTTCAAATATATTTGGACTACACAAAGAATTAATTTGAATTATTAAGTAGAAAGGATTAAAGAGGGCAAGCCAGAAACTCAACAGTCTTATCATAATTATGAATGACGTTCCTAATTTGTATACATGCTATGAATGTTTAATTTTTTATTTATCTTATTTATTGTTATTATTTATTGTACCGTATAATGATGATAAAAATATTTTTCTTGATTCCTTTTACTAAAAAAAAATTATTTCTTGATTAAAGAGAAATTTTCATTTTATTAAAGGAATTTGGTAATTCAACTTTAATATTCGAGCTTCTCACTTCCAGATTTAGTAATAAAATTAACGACAGTTAGAGCTTCCAACTTTTAGATTAGTAATAATAACAATAATAGTAATATAATTATGTATATAATATTTAAATTTATTACAACTTAAGGTTACTATTAGTACACAAAATATTATAGGACTATTTAATATTTGATTAATTAGATATCTTATAACATTTTAATTTGATGTAGGGGCAAAATGGTATTCCAACTCTAAAGATAGGAGCTTCTCACTTTTAATATAATATGATATGATAATCAATATAAAAGAAGAATAAAACTAGTAACCGTGATCTTACAGAAGACTCTAAGTCTCTATAATGAATCCAGAGGCGTATGCAGGGGGTCACCAGGTTCACGTGAACCCATGCTCCCCTCTCAAAATCATAGATACTAGTGTTATATTTTTAGTTTTTTGTTAAATATATATGTGTGAACCCACACTCGAAGTATCATATAATGCGACGATGATTGGGTGCACCTCTTAGATACTTGAATTTTATATCTATTTTATTATATTTTTTCTTTCTAAAATTGGATAACACCTCTCTAAGTGGTTATTGATAACACTTTTGACGTTTTAATTAATTAAGCATTTCAGATTTGGACCTATAATTTTAAAATTATAACTGTTTTCAATAATAAGAACCTAAATGTCAAAATTATTAGATCCACCTTTTCATAATAGTCACCCATCATCCCAAAATCCTGGATACGCATGAGTGAATCTAATGCTTCATATTTCACAACTTCTATAAAGTTTTGTAAGCTTCATAGTTGGGTATCAATTTATCATATTTTTAAAAATGATTGTGGCTGCAAGAAAGCTTACATGTACCCTCAATTAATTCGGGCAACCTAAGTTGAAACTATGTCATGTCCTATCTAATCATTTCTCGTCAATACTTCTTCGATCTACCTCTTCCTCTCTTAAAATCATTGATAGCCAATCTCCCACGTATTAGTACGGAAACATCTATGCATCTTTTTTCATGAGTTCACATGAACCCAAATAAACCCCTCAAAAAAAAAATACATATTTGCCATTGGTTTTGCAATGAAAATGAAAAACTTAAAAGTAAAACACTAATTTTGAATTAGAGGGAAAAAATTTAAGTGTCTATAAAATATATAGCAGTGGAAGTTTAAAACATTTTTTTTCCAGTAGATAATCTTTTCACTAATTAGTTTTATTATATAAAGGCAGTTATCCATCTTCTTCAGTCATTTCATATTCCAAAAAAGTGCGAAGTCTCTACTCATTTTCTTTTTCTATTTTGATTCTCTCTGCCAAAAAAAAAACTGTTAACTGCAGGAGAACCAGAACATGATGGACAAAATGGAAATCAAGAATCAGAGCACGAAAATGAAGAATCTGATGAAATAATGGAAAAAATAGAGGAAAATGTTGGAACGAATCAACTATCAAGAATCTGATGAAAATATAGAGGAAATAGAGGAAAAAGCTTGAGTGAATCAATAAGGAGAAACAGATGAAAATCCAAATGGAGAAATTGATGAAAATGAAGAAGAAGTTGGGCAAAAGGAGCTTGATGGACTGAATGGAAATCAAGAATCTAACAAAAATATGGAAGAAATAGAGGAGCAAGCTGAAGGGAGTCAACTAGAAGAAACAAATGAAAATCCAAATGGAGAAATTGATGAAAATGAACAAGAAGAAGTTAGGAAAAAGGAGGTTGATGGATAGAATGGAAATCAAGAATCTTATGAAACAGAGGAAGAAGCTGAAGGGAATCAACTAGGAGAAATAGATGAAAATCCAAACGGAGAATTGTTGAAAATGAAGAAGAGAATCGCAAAAATGAGGAAGAAGATGGAAAAAGAAAGAAGAAGATTCATTTTAGTATAAACTTTACATAAACATTACTACATTTGTGACTTAACGATCAGAAACTTGATTTGTGAGACCTATGTGCTATTTTTGCAGAGCTGTTTGATATGTGATTTGCTTGCGAAACTGTTTCAGTTCCTAAGATTCAAAGATCATTTTGATATGAATTTTGAAATTGTTTCACTTTCAACTTTAGTTTGATATCGTCTCTTTTACTTATTTATAGAATTAGAGATGTTAACTCCTTTGATAAAAGCGGAAAGATCAAATGAAAGTGGAGCTTTAATCCACTCTTAATTTTCAAGGTCAAGTCTCCATAGCAACATTATCTTTTCAATGGAGCATTAATTTTCAGTGCTTAACCATCTTCTTCAGTCACTTCATATTTGAAACAAATGTTAAAATCTTTACTCCTTTTCTCTTTCTGTTTTGATTCTCTCTGTGAAACAAAATGGTAAAACCAGTTCCTCAAAATGAAGTATAAGAAGAAGAAGCACAAATGGAGATTGATGGATAGAATGGAAATCAACAATCAAATGAAAAAATGGAAGAAACAGTGGAGGGAAAAACAGATGAATTGGATGGAAATAGAGGACGAAAAAGAAAACACCAAAATGAAGAAGAGAAAGAAAACACCAAAATGACTAAATGATCAGAAATTTGATTTGATTTGATGTATGTGCTTTTTTCGCGAAACTGTTTGATAGAATAAAAGATCCATTAATTCTGATATCCAAGGTCCAAGTCTTCATGGAGTTACGTTCACAATTTAATTACGTTAGCTAAACAATCTAGAGTTAGTATTTATTACATGTATAGTATGTTACAGAACCTTTCAAGTAGATAATCAGATCAACATGATATGGTTTGCTTGCATTTTCAGTTCGACTGTAGTTTTCTGGTCATTGATTTTTCGTGAGATTATGCATAAATTGGAAGGCCTTGTTGACGACATAGGCAATGTTGGGACGCGTAAGTGTGACATATTGTAAGGCTCCGACAATTTTTTGATATATGTAGCATCATGGAACAAGGGACTTTCACCAATATGTAGCTTTGAGTTCACTGCCATAGGAGTTGAAAGTGGCTTACAATTCTGCATACTAGCATTTTATAAAAGAGATGTAATTTACTGCTCCTGAGAGAGGGTGATGCCGGAAGATCCGCGAGAGACTTGAATACCAAGGAAAAAACATAAAGGACCAAGGTCATGAATTGAAACTTCTGCACCAAGTTTGGTGATGATGCTTTCCAGCAAGGATGAATTATTTCCAGTGACTATAATATCATATGTGCAGACCAAGATATATAAGCCACTACACTGTGATATTGATAAATAAACAAAGATGTATGTGATTTTGAAGTAGTGAACCGGATAATAAGGAGGAAGTTAAGAAGGCGCATGCACCATGCTTGAGGTGCCTGTTTGAGACCGTAGATTGATTTCCCAAGCTTTCAAATGTTATTCGGATATTGAGGATGTATGAAGCTGGAAGGTTGTGACATATAGACTTCTTGCAGTTCAACATGAAGAAAAGCATTTTGCACATCTAATTGATGCGAAACACAGTGGTGCAATGCTTCCAAGGTGAGAATAATGCCAATGGTACCTGACTTAACAACAGGGGTAAATGTCTCGTAGTAGTCATGACCCTCCAGTTGATGATATCCCTTTGCAACTAAGCGAGCCTTGTAGCACTCTATCGCACCTGAATAATTTCTTTTTACTCGAAATACCCATTTGCACCCAAGAATATTCAGTGAGGAATCATACGGAACCAAATACCAAGTGTCATTCCGTAGTAATGCATCCATTTCAGATGCCATAGCAGCCCGCCAATCTTTATGTTTGGAAGCTTCCCTGAAACATGAGGGCTCACATGTTGGAGGGGGTAATACATCTGAGGTAGTGCCAAATTTGAGGACGGGTGCATATTCCGAAGAATTATATGATGTGAGTGTTGAGGAGGGGCTATGAGCTTATCAGTACAGGTTGGCGGAGGCAGCATAGTAGGGGAAGATTCTGGGAGCATGTTGTTACTACTTAAGTCGACAACAAGGGGTAAAGCAGGGGAAGAGGTGTTGGGAACACCTTAGAGGGAAGTTGGTTGTGGATTGGAGCATCCAAAGAAGGTATATGAGTAGCTATGGAAGTTGGACTGGTAGTGCATTTGGGAGTTAAAGAGTGAGAAGAAGGGTCTCCTAAATTATTGTTAGGATAAGTTAGTGATGGTGAGGGTGGCTGAGTAGGATGGGGTAGCAAAGAAGGAACAAATCTGATAGAAGAAGATTGATAAACGACTCTATATGGAGGCATACAAACTGGAAGGGAAGCCCAATGCGTGGTAGACGGAAACTGATTTGGTACGGGGCCAATGATGGACGACTTGGCGAATGGAAAATTTTATTCATCAAAGCGAATATTTCAGGAAACATAGACACGTCCACTGGATTGATCCAAACAACGATACCCTAGGTGAGTTGGGCTATATCCAAGAAACGCACATGGTTTTCTTTGGAAATCAAACTTGTGTTTGTTGTAAGGTCGGAGGTAAGGAAATAATAGACATCTGAAGACCTTAAGAAAATAATAATCAGGTTTGGAATGATGGACTAGTTCATATGGCGAGAGATTATGAGTTGTGACTGAAGGAAGACGATTAATAAAAAAAATAGCAGACTCAAGTGCGTATTGCCAAAAGCAAAGGGGAACCAAATTATGAGCATGAATGCTAAGGCCGGTTTCGACAACATCACAATGCTTTCATTCAACTATGCGTTGTTGCTCGTGAGTATGAGGGCAAAAAAGACTCGATGAGCGATGCCAAGTTGAGCAAAGACAAGTTATAAGGATCGGAAGTCCCTGCCCCAGTTGGATTGGATAGCTTTAATTTTGGTATTAAATTGTCTTTCAATAAGGGTGCGAAACTGATTAAATATTCGCAAAACATCAGTTTTTTGAGAAAGAGGAAACCCCAATAATAGCTTATGTAATCATCAATAAATAATAGAAAATATTTGTGTCCTTGAGATGAAAGAATGGGGGCCGAAGCTCAAACATCGAAATATAACAATTGGAAGATAGAAGAAACTTTTATTAATGTTCAGAGGTAAAGACAATTGGTGCGATTTGCCGAGTTGACAAGAACTACAAATAGAATGAAAACTAGAACTAGTTCATGGAAATTTAAGTGTCCTAATAACTTAATGAAGAATTGGTTTATGAGGATGTCCTAGATGACGGTGCCAACAAGAGGGAGACACCTTGATAGAACAAAGAATCGAGGGTGAAGTAAACTTGGAAGTAGAAGACGGTTGGAGAGTGTAGAGTCCCCCATCACTCTTGCTTGAAAGAACTGGTATCTTGGAAGCTTGATCCTTTACAACAAAAAATGGAAGGGACGAAATTCAAAGAAACAATTATTATCATGAGAAAAACGATGGACGAAGAATAAGCATTTAGTGATCAAGGGAACATGAAGAATGTTATTTAGACGAAAGAGAAGAGAGTAATGAAGGGTGACATTACCAGTGTGATGAATGGGGATGCTATTACCATTACCGTTATTTAGATGAAAGAGAACAAAGGAAGGAAGAGTGGCATTACCAGTGTGATGAATGGGGATGCTATTACCATTACCAACATGAACCTGATCAGGTCCTTTATAATCCTCAATTTGATGAAATGTGGTGAGATCAGGGCTGATGTGGTACGTCACTCCAGTGTCAGGGAACCATTATTGAGATACTACAGTTGGAGTTGAATCTGATAGATAAGCTACAGGATTCGTATTTTTGCTGTAACGTTGGAAGCAGTTTGGGGCAGTGTGGTTATGGCCATTACAAATTTGACACTTTTGTCGCCTGTCGGTGGATTGCCAAGTGTTAAGATGTATGCGTCCACTATCAGTCAATGGACCAGCTCCCTTGACACAGTAAGAATAGTAACAAACAACACAAGCAATAAAGTAAGCAACACAAGCAGTTTACATGAAAACCGTCTTGCTCAATGACGGTGAAAATCACGACCGGTACTCACATGATTTCAACCAAACTCCATTTAACTCTGAAAGAAGCGATGATTCAGATTACAGACTCTTGTAACCTAGGAATTTAACTTTAAATCCCTTCCCCCTCAGTGTAGCAACTCTACTACAAAGAAAGAACTAAGCAATAACTCTATTTCCCACTAAACCACCTAACTCTAGATGATTTAGACTTCAACTAAGCAACAACTCTGTTGCCCACTAAACCAATTACCTCTAACTGATTTAGACTTCTTGACTTGAAACGAACAATGATCTAATTCCTTTATAACACAGGAATAGATCTACAATGATAAGCACTAAAGTATGAATCCTAAGACAACTAAGACACAAATAGCTCTATCAGGTCCCTGTTGCTCTTGAAGGAGATACTTCTGGAAAAAATGGTTTTGGCTTATGTTCTTGAATATTTCAGGAATGCAAAAACTGAGGTTGTGTCTATTGAAAGGAACCTTATAAATGATAGACACAACCTTAGAAGCCATGCTCTTGGCCAACGACTCTGCCACACTGTTCGAGAGCCGCACACCAACTTCTGCAGACCAACAGGTGTCAGAGACTACAATGTACTTTTTCCAACTGTCCCTTTCTCGCATATTAACACCATGGGATCAGGTCCCCTTATCAGATCCTTTTTTTTGTCAAATCATCAAAACTAAAAATAACATTTTCCCCTTTTTTGATGATGACAAACAAACATGAAACCTTCCCCCTATCAACCTTCTCACCTTAGCAGTAACACACCTTCCCTGTGAACTAGCCAAAAAATTATCATGACAAACAATAATTTCCCCCTTTTGGCATCATAAAAAAGGAAGGATAGTAAACCAGGATTAAGAGTAAGCCTGCAAACTAAGATCATAGCCTATTGGCAACACAAGCATAACATAAAAGCAGAGAAATAAGAATGATCAATATCAAAGCAGAGATCTATTTCATTGCAAAAGAGAAAACAATCAATTCATCATAATCAAACTTCTAAGAGAACCTTGGGACACTGCCCACACAAAAGCAAGGGATGAAAAAGAGGACAAGGGAGGACTGGGCAGGGACTAGGAGGAGGAAGGTTTTTGGGTAAGGGATTGGATGACAAGAGAGAGAGACGATCATTTGCAGCATCATTTAATTTGATCAGTTTCTCCTTAAGTTCAACAATTCGAGCCAGAAGTGCTTCATTCTTGGCTTTCAACTCAAAAACTTCGGCCGAACCTGGTCCCTCCGTCTTTGCCTTGTCCAACTGTTCCGTTAGTAATGCGATCTCTGCTTCCTTTTGACTTACCAAGGTTGTCATCTCCTCCAACTTGTGCTTTAGTTGACTTAGTTCAACTACCAATCCTGTTCTTCCTTCCACACACTCACACTCTACAAGAGTGTTCATGGAGAAGGATCTTTTCACTGTCCCTATTGTACCTGATCCTAGTGGAACCCCCATGTGTTGGAATAATTTGGTTCGGAAGTATCCATATCCCATGACATGTTTTCCTTTCTGCTATATCACTGGCTTGTGCATGTGTTAAACTATGAGATCTGGAAGATTTAAAAGATCAAACTTGCTAAGTGCCTCCGTTAGAAACAAGTCAGCAGAAGAAGCAATTGTTCTTTTCTCAGACCTTGGGAGGAGCACTTTATTGACAAACTCAAACAACAGTTGATAATCTCCCTTTAGAAGTTTCTTTGAGATGCCTACATAGTTCATCTGTGAGAGCTTGCTATACTCTTTTTCAAAGCTCTTGGTACATGGTCGTCCAACCATGAATCGGATACCTTTCCTGGGCACGTTCAAAATTTCACCCAATCCTTCCTCATTCAAATGAAATGCTCTGTCTCAAACCTGTGTGTTGAGGCTTCCATCCTCAGTGAACTCATTATTGTAGTAGAATTCCATCACATGTTCCTCATGCATTACAAGAGACTGGGTCATGAATAAGTGAGTCCATGATTGAATTTCAACAGCATCAACCAAGGTGCTCATACCAGACTTTGTGATGATCTCATGATCAAACACTCTTCCACTTAAGACTTTTAGCAGTCTTAGATTGTCAACTATTTCCTTCTTCGTTACCTTCTTCTCACCTTTTATTTTCTTCCTTTTGGAACCTGGTCCCTTTGCAGGACTCAGATTCCACTATGTGTTCCTCAGAGTCAAGCGACACTTCTCTTCTCCTTTTGGATCTCTCCTTCAATATTTTCTTCACTGGTTACTTGTTTTCCCTCTTCTTCGAACCAGTCACCCTTTTTGCTGATGATTTCTTAGACTTTGGTTTCCCTTTTTTATTTTCTCGTTCCGCCTTCTTTCTCCTTTCTATTGCGGAGATGATGTTCTCCGACACATTATTACTTTCTGATTGTTTATTTGAAAAATCAACAACCCCCTCAACAAGAATCACGATCTACTCTTCTCCTTCTAATCTCAATAGTACTGGCCTTACTTGACTTTATTGCATCACTCATAAGTTTTTGAGTGGCACCCCTGGTAGAGGGTTTCTTTGTTGGTGTCTCCTCTGTAACTTTCTCATTTCCTTTGTTAGTGACATGGACCATTCTTCTCTGTATGGCCCAGCGTAGAGGAGCATTGTCCTCTTCATCATCCTCAGTGTCAGTGGAAGGTGGAAGTCCAACTTTAGGAGTTCTGTCGAACATAGGCTCAATATTCTCAAGGATATCCTCTTCAAATCTGCTTCCTTCCTCAGTTCTCACTCCTTCTCTCATTTCTGTAAAACTTTCCACCACTAGATTCTCACTTGCAGCCAGAATTTTAGACTCAAAGTACCTATTCTCTAGAAGATCTCATTCAAACAAAAAATCAGACAACACAGATAGAGGAGGACCAGGTTGAGATGAAGGTGCTGGATCATTTAGATCCAGAGGATATTCTAGAGTAGGAGGACAGGATTCAGGAATGTCAAACCGGATGAATGGTTGACATTTTTGTTTGAGAGGGAACACAAGAAGAAGTGTAGAAGGCTACTGGGTCTATTTCATTCAGGAAGTCCATCATTCTTTGAGATGAAGATGGTGATTGAGACATATTTGAGGGGAGAAACAGAGAAGAACGTGAGAGAAAGAAATCAGGGTTTTCTGAAAATTTAAGAAAAAGAGTTTGAAAACTATGGAAAGAAAAGATGAGGGAAGGAGTATATAAGGAAATGAAAGGGTGTGTCAGGTCCCTTTGATTTGATGCGTCGCTTGGACTAAAGCGATGGGACAATTCTGAGAATGACCAATGACTGACACGTCGAGGTCACAACGGTTCTCATTATAAGTTCAAAAATAATATAAAGAGTTCTAACCTTTAGATAGGATCAAGTCCCTATCTGCAATTTTGAGAATGTTGATCCCTGAACTGTTATGACCTTTCTTTATTCCTGCAATTCCTTATGAGTGTATACCTGCAAAAGATACACGATTGATCTTACTAAGACAAAACATTACATATAACAAGGATACCTGCCTTTAATCATAGACAATGAGGGTTGGATGCTTTGGATAAATCAGCTCAGTCTATTTTCATCATTCCCAACTTCAATATGTTACTCTCTAACTAATCCTTGCTCAGAGCTTTAGTGAAAATGTTAGCAATTTGATCTTTAGTCTTGCAGTGTTGCATACAAATGTTCCCTTTTTCTACATTGTCTCTTAGAATGTGATGTCTCACATCAATGTGCTTTGTTCTTTTATGCCGAACTTGATTCTTCCCAATATTGACAACACTTGTATTATCACATAAAAGTGGAATGGTGTGAGTAAGTACTCCAAAGTCTTCAAGTTGTTGTTTTATCCACATTAACTGACACAACAAGATGCAGCTGCTACATATTCTGCTTCAGCTGTAGAGAGAGCCATTGAATTTTGTTTCTAAGCTCCCCAGGATATGAGTGAGGATCCTAGAAAGTGAGCCATTCCTGAGGTGCTCTTTCTATCCACTTGATACCCTGCATAATCTGCATCTGCATATCCCACCAGTTCAAAGGAGTCTCCTGCTGGATAGAATAGGACCAGGCCCCTGTCTTCTTTAGATACCTTAGAATTCATTTGGCTGACTTCAAATGTGACTCCTTCGGACAAGCTTGAAATCTAGCAGACCTACCCACACTGAACACAATGTCATGCCTACTTGTTGTCAAGTACAACAATGATCTAATAATCCCTCTATAATAGTTTCATTCACCATAGGACCAGAATCATCTACTCCCAATTTTGAGTTTGTACCCATGGGAGTATCAATGCGTTTAGCATCCATCATTTGAAATTTCTTTAGCAACTCCTTTATGTACTTTTCTTGAAAAATCGAGGTACCACTTTAAGTTTGCTTGATCTGCAACCCCATGAAAAATCTCAATTCCCCCATCATACGTATTTCAAATTCATTTCCTATTAGTGAAGCAAATTCCTCACACAAGACCTCAGAAGTTTCTCCAAAGATAATATTCTCAACATACACTTGAATAATGAGCAGTTCCTTGCCTCTTGTCTTTAAGAAAAGAGTGTTGTCTATTTTTCCTCTTTTGAAACCATTTATCCAATTTAAGCACATGATTTGGATAATCAACATCCTCAAAACCAGAGGTTTGCTTAACAACATAAGCTTCTTCCTTCAAGTAACCATTCAAAAAGGCACTTTTTACATCCATTTGGAACAACTTAAATTCCATGAAAGTTGCAAAAGCAATCAGAATTTTGATAGATTCCATTCTAGCCACAAGAGCAAATGTTTCATTACAGTCAATGCTTTCTTCTTGATTATATCCCTAAACCACCAGCCTTGATTTGTTTCTTGTGATGATACCATTCTCATCAAACTTGTTTCCGAACACCCATATGGTCCCTATTATAGTTCTGACAGGGGCCTAGGTACCAGGTGCCACACTTTACTCCGCTCAAATTGATGAAATTCCTCTTGCATTGAATTCACCCAATCAACATCTTTCAAGGTTTCCTTGATGTTTTTGGGCTCAACATTAGTTATGAATGTTGAGAATGCCACCAGATTTCTAGTTTTGGATCTAGTATCCATTCCAGAATTTAATGGAGAAATGCAGTTATCAAGAGGATGAGACGACTGGCGTTTCCACCATGACTTAGCATTCAGGGGTTGAGGTTGATCAGCTTGCTCAACTTCATCTTCAGAATCATCATTCCCAGGTTGAGGTGAGTTCTGAGGTTCAGCATTGTCAGATAAACCAAGTCCCTCATCAGGCTCATCATCTTCACTGACTTCTTCAGTTGGAACATGTTCAACACTAGTAGGATTTTGACTTCCTCCAGCTTGTGACTCATTTACCCCATCTCTCTGAATCTGAAGAAGTTCTTCCAGCTCATCATCATCCTTGTTCTTTAGATTTGTGAGATCACTAGTTTCATCAAAAATCACACAAACACTTTCTTCAATTCACAATGTTCTCTTATTTTAAACTCTGTAAGCTTAACTTGAAGAGGAATAACTTACAAACACTCTTTTATCACTCTTGGGATCAAATTTTCCTAGATCATCCTTCCCATTGTTCAACACAAAACATTTGCGCCAAAAGCCGTTAGATAACTTAGTTTAGGCTTTCTGTTGTTGAGTAGCTCATAAGGTGTTTTGTTCAATAGAGACCCAATCAAACACCTGTTGGTCACATAACAAGCAGTGTTGACTGCTTCAGCTCAGAAGTTCTTAGGAAGATTTGAGTCTATAAGCATGGTTCTGGGAGTATCAACTAAAGTTCTATTTCCTTTCAACAACACCATTTTGCTGAGGTGTTCTAGGAGTTGAGAAGTTATGATGAATTCCTTTTTCAACACAAAAATAGTCGAACTTTGCATTTTCAAACTCAATTCCATGATCAAACCTAATCCCTGCAATCTTGCAGTTGAGCTTTGTTTGAATCATTTTGAAAAAAATCATCAACACAACATATGTCTCATCCTTGGACTGAAGAAACATAGTCCAAGTGAACCTTGAATAATCATCCAAAACCACCACAATATACTTCTTTCCACCTCTACTTTGAATTTTCACAGGCCCACACAGATCCATGTGAATTAGCTTGAGAGGTCTTGATGAACTCACTTGCTTCTTTGATTTGAATGATGATCTGGTATGTTTCCCTTTGACACACGCATCACACACCTTGTCATCACTGAATTTCAGTTTTGGTAAGCCACGAACAAGGTCCCTGGATACAAGTTTGTTTAACAAAGAGGAGCACACATGACCAAGTCTTCTGTGCCACAAGTTAGCATTTTCACTTTGGGCACTCAGACAGGTTAAATCATTTCCTTGATCAGTATCCAAGTCAGCCACATACATATTCTTGCACTTTCTAGCCATTAGAATCACTTCTTTTGTTGTCAAGTTAGTAACAATGCACTTTTCTCATAGAAATCGACCTCATTGCCTTTATCACATATTTGATATACACTGAGAAGACTATTTTAGACCATTCACATAGTAGACATTCTCAATAGTGTGTTCAACAGATTTTCCAATTCTTCCAACACCAAGAATATACCCATTCTTTCCATTGCCAAAAGAGATACCTCCACCTTGAAGTGCCTTGAGTGAGAGGAAGTTTTCAATCTTTCCAGTCATATGCTTTGAACATCCACTATCCATAAACCAGTATTGACTGCTACTTCCTTCAACCCCCTGCAACAAAGATTACCTGTTAGATTTGGGAACCCATTTCAGTCTAAGTCCCCAGTGAGCGGATAAAGGCATAATAAAAGAACTTTTTGTCCAATGAGGCAGAATAGTCTTTCTCATGTTAGAAGATCTAGAAATGGGAGCAGGTCCCTTGTTCTGTGTGTCTTTTTGTCTGGAAAGTTTTTCTTGAGAGCTTTTCCAAGATGGACAATCCTTCTTCAGATGACCATTGCAACCATAATGAAAACACAACAGATTATTAGACACAGACACATACTTTTTATGAGGATTATAGGGAGGACTTATGTTCAAACTTCCTACACCCTTCCCATTACTTTGACCATGACTAGTAATATTTGAAAGTAATTTTGAGGAATTAGTCCATTTTGAGAGATTTTTTCAGTTCTTCACTAAGACAGACCAGGTCCCTTTCCATTTGATCATTTTTCTCCAAGGCCATTACAAGTCTGGTTTCAATAGTATTCAAGCTAGTTTCTAGCTCTATTTGCAAGCTGTTGGCCTTTCCCTTTCCTCTGCCATATTTCTCACTCAACATCTTTAGTTTTTCCCTGAGTTTTAGATTTTTAGTCTCCAGAACTATCAATTGTTCTTCCACAACAGACATATGATCCACCAAGGCTACGTTTTCTTCATGAAAAATATCTAGGTTGTTGTTCATCAAGTCCTTTTCAGATGTTAACTCAGTAATAAAGTCAATCAGAACAACTGCTAGATTCCTCAACTTTCTAACAAGAGTAAGCATGCAAGTTTTGTTTAAGGTCAGAAAGGGTTACCTCTTCCTCAGCTTCTTCATCATCAGATTTTGCCATGAAGGCAAACATGATATCAAACACATCTTCATCATCTTTAATTGCAAGTATAGATGCATCTTCAGGATGTTCTGACTCTTCTGAATCACTTGAGGAATCACCCCAGCCAGCAAGAGCTTTCTTCACAACATAGTCAACAACAACTTTTATTCTTTTCTTATCGGGGATCGAGTTCCTTCTCTTGTCTTAGTTTCCTCCAGGTCTTGGGTTGTCTTTGTGTTCGACCTTATGTATGAGGCAGTCTCTGATGAAGTGCCCTGGCTTTCCACAGTTGTGGCACATGTCGTTTGCGTTTGCAGCCCTGCTGGAGTTCCCTCCTTTCTGAAAACCTCCATGTTTCCTCACTATTTTTTGAAATCTCCTAGTGAGGTATGCCATGTCCCCCTCTTCATCGGAAGTATCACCTGATGTCACCTTAAGAGCTAGTGACTTGTCCTTCTTCACCTCCTTCTTTGATGCTTCTTGATTTCTATTCATCTCATAAGTTTGAAGATTTTCAAACAGAGCATTCATTGTCAGCATCTTCAGGTCCTTAGCTTCAGTAATGACATCGACCTTGCTTGCCCATGACTTGGGAAGAATTCGAAGAATCTTCTTGACCTATTTACTTGGGTGAACAGGCCCTCCCAAATAGCATAGCTCATTAGTGATGAATGAGAATCTTGTATGCATGTCATGGATTGGTTATTCCTCTTTCATAGTGAAGTTCTCATACTGGGTAGTCAACATGTCTACCTTTGACTCTTTCACTTGCTCTGTTCCCTCATGAGCAGTCTTGAGGCAGTCCCAAATTTCTTTTGCTGATTCACAAGCAGAGATGCGATTGTACTCTTCAGCACCTATACCACACACCAACAGTTTCTTTGCTTTTTAATTCTTCTCAATCTTCTTCCTGTCAGCTTCATTGTACTGTTGACAAGTCTTTGGAATGACTCTTGTGATTTCTCCATCCTTCAATTCCAATGTAGGGACAAAGGGTCCGTTCAACACTATGTCCCACAACTCACTGTCTTCCGCTATTAAAAAGTCGTGCATCCTCATCTTCCACCAGCTGTAGAACTGTCCATTGAAGCGAGGTGGCCTGGTCGATGATTGTCCTTCTTCTAAGTTTAGTGGAGCAACCATCTTTCCACAAGAATCTCTTTTGGTGTTAACCAGCTAGACAACCCCTGCTCTAATACCAATTGTTAAGATGTATGCATCAGTCAATGGATCAGGTCCCTTGACACAGTAAGAAAAGTAACAAAAAACACAAGGAATAAAGTAAGCAACACAAGTAGTTTACATGGAAACCTCCTTGCTCAAGGGCGGTGAAAACCACGACCTGTACTCACAGAATTTCAACCAAACTTCATTTAACTCTAAAAGGAGTGATGATTCAGATTACAGACTCTTGTAACCTAGTAATTTAACTCTAAATCCCTTCCCCCTCAGTGTAGCAACTCTACTACAAAGAAAGAAATAAGCAATAACTCTATTGCCCACTAAACCACCTAACTCTAGATGATTTAGACTTCAACTAAAGAACAACTCTGTTGCCCACTAAACCAATTAATTCTAACTGATTCAGATTTCTTGACTTGAAACGAACAATGATCTAATTCCTTTATAACACAGGAATAGATCTACAATGATAAGCACTGAAGTATGAATCCTAAGACAACTAAGACACAAATAGCTCTATCAGGTCCCTATTGCTCTTGAGGAAGATACTTCTCGAAAAGATGGTGTTTGCTTGTGTTCTTGAATATTTCAGGAATGCAAAAACTGAGGCTGTGTCTATTGAAAGGAACCTTATAAATGATAGACACAACCTTAGAAGCCATGTTATTGGCCAACGACTCTGCCACAATGTTCGAGAGCCGCACACCAACTCCTGCAGACCTACAGGTGACAGAGACTGCAGTGTACTTTAAAGAGACCACCTCTGCCACCATGACCTACATTAGTATTATTGTTGTAGGAACGATTAGATTGTGCATTCTTATGGGTCTATTTTAGTATAATGTTTTTTGTATTTTAAGGTGATAGTGTAAGACATATTTTATATTATCAATATATATATATATATATATATATATTGAAGTTAATCTAAAGTAAAAGTATATTTTCTATAGCAATGCTAATTACATAATAATCTCATATGGAAATTTCTTATGACTTTATCAGTAGCTACTATTTTAGTCTATTCGCATGGAGATATGTTTTCTTATTTTCAAATATCTTCAAACATATATCAATATAAATAAAAATATACATTAAGTGTGGAATTAAGAAATAAGTGCAAGTTTCAAGTCTCAGACTCTCAAATAGAACAAAGCATAAAAAGAAGAACTATAAGGCCCGCCGGGATGACAAACAACTACCTCTCAATAGTTCTTTGACAAGCCTCAAAAGTAGAAGCACAATCACATGATACCAGGTTCGGAACCTACACAAGTGTAGAAGCAAGGAGTGAGTACAAACAACAAGGTAATAGTTCTACTATACACAACTCACAAGGCTTAATAATCAAGGTCCAATAGTCACAATTCAACAACCAACAATATGTATAAAGTAATAAGTCAATCTCACCGTCAAGTAGATCGATCACAAGCAACAAGAGCATCAATCACGGTTCACAAGTAGGTCAAACATAAGCATAAAAATGCATTAAATCACAATAGTCAAACTCTTGCCGGAACCATTTCCCTTTGGCACAATATCAATAGCCGAAACCATTTCCCGTCTGCTTTATATCAATTACCAACCGAAACTATTTCCCATCAGCTTTATATCATCTCACTAGCCGTAGTCCAAAATCATATTTAATTCACTCTGAACGTTTCAAAAGCAAAACAATTTGGTTAGTTGACTTCTTACTTTTGCAATAAAATAACAAGATCTATTGATATTTACGAAATGAAAAATAAAATCTACTTCCAAATCAAATCTTATAGAAATTCTTACTTTCACTATGTTCTTTATTATCACATATTGCATTCGGATACTAAAACAATGTAAAAGAAAAGGGTTATTATAGTTAGTACAATCATAATCCTTTACTTCCTTCCCATAAATACTATCTGAAATATTTTCCTTAATCCAAAGACACATTTTCTCTTGTTTTCACTAACTAGTTTCTGGACACGTGCAACACACGTGTGTCTCATGCAATATGTTATAGATTCGTTAGGATAATTAAAATTCAATGAAAACATGCGTGTAATGAGTACTAAAATACAACAATCTCAAATAAATGTTATGATAATAATTTATAGAAAATTAAATTAAAGAAGACTAATAGAGAAATATAAAAAAATAAACATAGAAGAAAAAAAAACACACACACATCCTTCTTAAAACTTTAATCATAACATTATATAAACTAACAAAGAAATACAAAATCGGTACATAATTTTCCAATTTTTTGTCGACACCTTCTCTCATATCCAATCAAAATTCAAAAAGTCTTCTCCATTGAGTCAAACTAAAGAATGAATCAAATAGAAAAGTCACTTTATTTTCATAAAGTGATATATAATTAGACTAAGGTATATATCATATACTTTAGATGTTGATGGCTTCACTACTTTAACTATAAAATGAAATGAATAATTTTGGATGTGAGTTTCATGAAACAAAAAAGATGAATTTATATAGATAAAATAGAGGAATACCAAAAGACATCTTAAAGTTCTAAATTAATGTTATTTGAAGGTTTCAAAGGGCCAAAATAGATAAAAGAGAACAACTTTAAGAATATTAAATATATGCAATGAACCTCCATTAAAATCTCGAAGAGTAAACAATCCTCATTTGAACACATGAACTCTCCATTTACTCAATATAATAATTTATTATCACTAATAGTTAAACATGTAATTAACTAAATATTTATAATATTTTAATCTAGTGTAGGGGCAAAATAATATTTCAACTTTCAACTTTGTTTGTTTCCACTTTTAGTAATATATATATGATGATTTATAATAAATGTAAAGTAAAGTAGATTTTACATGACATAAAAAAGGTAAAATTTTAATATCGGATGATGTATAAGATTAATCATACGATGGTAAAATAATACTTCCTCTCTCCCAATTTATGTGACACTTTTTATTTTTCAAGAGTCAAACAGTTTAAGTTTGACCGAAGTGTAATCTTCAATTTTTTTGGAAATAAATTTTATATATTTGTAAACTACGTAAAAAAAAACTCACAATAATTGACAATTGAAATAATTACTTAAAAGATATATGAAAATATTACAATCAAAGATAGACTTTTTTGAATCTCAAAATCCAAAAAGTGGCACACAAATTGAAACGAAGGGATACTAAATTTATTGATTAGTAACCTAAAATAAACGGTAAGTAATCTGCATAAAAAAATATTTTTTAATAATAAAATAAGTAGTAGTAGTAGTTACCATAACTAGTCTTAACTTACATTGCATTAAAAAAGGAAACTCTCCTCCTTATATATACTCTACTTCTATTCTTCTTCATTTTATCAAATTAAGAGATTTTTTTGTTTAGCAATGGATAAGAATTGCAGTGAAAATGGCAAAAGCATCAAATTGTTTGGTTTTGAGATCACTACACAAAAGGGGAGTATTATAAATACACTGTATTATGAATATCCTTTACATAATTTATTGAATAAACCTTCAATCGAATATGGATTTATTAATTGAATAAACATGCAGAATAAATATATGATTGGATAAGAATGCATAAGTAAATAGATTCCAGTTCATTTGACCATGAGTCAAAAATCAAATAATGATTAATATCTTTCTATATTTACTTTATTTTCATATGACCATGAGTCAAAAATTGAATAATAATTAATATCTTTCTATATTTACTTTATTTTCATTTGACTATGAGTCAAAAATCAAATAATAATTAATATATTTCTATATTTACTTTATTTTCATTTGACAATGAGTCAAAAACCAAATAATAATTAATATCTTTCCATATTTAATTTATTTTAATTTGGCCATGAGTCAAAAATTGAATAATAATTAATATCTTACTATATTTACAACCCTTTTCTTTCCCAATTTCGTCATCCGATTCTTATATATAGCCCTAAAATTATACCCTCCATACATATTACATGTTTATCTCCAAACTGAACCTTACCCATTTAAGCTAGTAAGCATTATTATTATTACTAGGATTTCTTGCCTAGTGCAACATCAATAAAAAGCACAATAAATCAAGTGTTTCGATCTTCATCTTGATTTTTTGCCCCCTTTTCTCTTATTTGAATTAAAACTAGAATCCAATAATCTCACTAAGTATTTGCAACAGTAAATAAGCAAATAAGCTACAACAACAAAGGAGTTTCATGCTTACGGAGAAAGCATTTTTATGAGAAAAGACATACACATCTTTCATAGTCTAAAGACAAAGCAAATGCAGTTCGTTGCCACTAATAAGCTACAAGTAAGAGTCAACTGATTACCACCCATCTCGTACACACTAACAATTGTATCAGATTTTTTTTTTATATTTTGAAACCTTAATTTGGGAACTAGTACCCTTCCGTTAATTTTTTGGTTGTGTATACCATTTAGTCAAACAAAGAGGCATGTGGTATCATCCTAGGCATTTATTCAATTTTAATTTATTTTTTCGAAATTAAAATAATTCACACAAATATTAATTTTTTAAATCCAATTAAGACCAAATTAAAAACCAAATCCTAGTTCCCAAATTATGGATTCAAAGTATAAAAAAAATTTCTGATACAATTGTTAGTGTGTAGAGGTAATCGATTGACTCTTACTTGTTGCCTATTAGTGGCAACGAACTACATTTGCTTTGCCTTTAGACTATCAAAGATGTGTATGTCTTTTCTCTTAAAAATGCTTTATCCGTAAGCATGAAACTCCTTTGTTGTTGCAACTTATTTGCCCAATTACCTTTCCCATGAAAATCCAATCCTTTGAAGAATGCTATGTGTTCATTCTCTATCCATGGATTTCCTTTCTTGTTTTTCCTTCCCATAAAATCTTTTTTAGACATTATTGCAGCATGTTGTAGTTGTTCTCAACACCAAACAATTTCAATTTTATGCTTTTTATTCCTCCTCATTGCTATTTTTCTTTAATCTTAATTTGAGAATTAAAAAAGAATAGTGTATATATAAGGAAGAAAAATTCCTTTTTATGCAATGTAAAAGATAACTAGGAAAGTACTTCATTTTCACTTTTCCTAATATGTAAGATTTGTTATGATAATCAGTTCTTATTTTTTTTAGGATTACTTTCCCTTTAGTTTATTTTACTAATCAATAAATTTATATGTACTTATCTTTTAAATAATCTGATTGTTTGGATCATTTTTATACCGTCAATCAATGTATATAACTTAAATCAATCTGTATTTACATCGAAATAATTATTTTATCATACTATGATTAAGATTTTTTTCCATTCAATATCATTTATATAAAAGGTTCTCTTTTGTATGCCATGTAAAAACTAATTTGTATTTATTACAATCAAGTACAAATATGGAAAAGTGTCTTTGGGATAAGGAAAAATATTCCAAATTATTTATGGCAAGAAGGTAAAGGATCATGACTATACAAATTATAATTTACCTTTTTTTTTTCCTACTATGTTTTGATATCCCAAAATATTATGTGACAAATAAAGAACATGGTGGAAATAATAGTTGAAACATTTCATAAAACTTCCTGAAAAAATGTTTTTTTCTTGGAGGGAAATGCACACACTTCATATTTCCATTAACTTTTCCTCGTTACAAATAACCGTGTTGTAATATTGAATGTTATTTGCAGGGAATCAGGAGATCTCAGAGAGGAGTTCTTATGTTTGATCCTCTTGACACAGGGAAAACACTCTTGGCCAAAGATGTTGCTACAAAGTGAACGATTAACACAGTGCTTGTAGTTTGTTGTGTAAAAAAAGGGTATGGGAAGAGTGAACGATTAACACAGTGCTTGTAGTTTGTTGTGTAAAAGAAAGGTACGGGAAGAGTGAACGATTAACACAGTGCTTGAATAAGCACTGTGTCAATCGTTCACTCTCTCCATACAATTTTTCACACAACGAACTACAAGAAATATTCATAAATGTTGTCCCACACTCTGTAGCAACATCTTTGGCCAATAGTGTTTTTCCTATGCCAGGAGAACCAAGCAGAAGAACTCCTCTCCAAGGCCTATCATCACTACAAATAACATTCAATATTACAACATGTTACGTGAATGTTTGTTACGAGGAAAAAATAAAGGGAATATGAAGTGTGTATGGCATTTCCCTCCAAGGAAAATATTTTTAGAAAATTATATGAAATGTTTAACATTCTTTCGGTTTTTGGGGAGTCACTATTAAAGATTAATAATAATGAAACTAGCAAATTTGGAAATATTTTGTTGATTTTCTTAAAAGAAGAATGCATAATAATGTCAAAATGTGTCCGTTGGAGCGAGTGATATGAAGTTGAAAGTTAAGATAATTATAAAAAAATGATATCATTTTCTTTATTTTGGGACCAAACATGCATCTACACATCATTCATTAGTACGCTAATATTTCAGAATCAACTATTTGGAGTACCTAGAAGCTCCTCTTTGCTTCACTAATTAGTTCGGCAACATCATCCCATTTAGCGCCTGAATTTGTGTCCATAATGTTCTTTTTAAGCTGAGCAACCAATTCAGGAAGAGGTTGTCGCTACCCAAAATTGGACGTGATGACACTTGTCTATTCCCACCAAGACAAGTTAGCCTCAACCCAACGAAAAAAATGAAAGATAAAGACAAAACAAGAAAAACGCAAAAAACTTATTCATTCTATTCACACCCCAAAATCTGGTTGTCACGTGTACAAGCCACTATTACATAAAGTGTGGAATTAAGAAATAAGTACATGTCTCAAGTCTTTGTCTCACAAATAGAACAAAACATAAAAATAAGAACTATAGGGCCCGTCGGGATGACAAACAACTACCTCTCAATAGGTCTTTGAGAAGCCTCAGAAGTAGAAGTGTAATCACACGATACTAGGCTCGGAACCTACACAAGTGTAGAAGCAAGGAGTGAGTACCAACAACACGGTAATAGTTCTACAATATACACCTCACAAGTCTCAATAATCACAGTCCAATAGTTACAATTCAACAACCAACATGTATCAAGTAAGTCAATCTCAATGTCAAGTAGACAAGTAGGTCAAACATGAGCATAAAATGGCATTAAATCACAATAATCAAACTCTTGCTGGAACCATTTCCCTTCGGCACAATATCACTAGCCAAAATCATTTCACATCGTCTTTATATCATATCACTAGCCGAAACTATTTCCCATAAGCTTTATATCAGATCACTAGCCAGAACCATTTCCCATCGCTTTAAATCACTAATCGGAATCATTTCACATTGGCTTTATATCATATTACTAGCCGAAACCATTTCCCATCATCTTTATATCATATGTCTCACCACAGTGTACAATAAGCAATGCACATAAGCAGGTTCACACCATAAGAACTAGACAAAAATTCAAGCAATTCAAGTCCACATTCATGCTATCAAGCATTTCATCAATCAATAAAATAGGGTCCACAACAAGGCAAATCGCAAGTTTCGATGTTAAAATCCATAAATAATCAAAGGAAAAGTGATGTTTTAGGGTCATAAAAGTTTATCCAAAAGATTTAGCACAAGAAATCTCTTCAAAATTGCCTCCAAGCGTTTTGCCAAGCTCAAAAATGGAAAATGGGGCTTAAACCCTGAAATTTTAGACCAAAATCCCCTCTACGATGTCGCAAAAGCGACCACAGGTTCGCAAAAGCGACCACGGGTTCGCAAAAGCAAACCCTACTAAATCTCGCAACCATGACACCTCCATCACAAAAACAAAGGTCGGGTGTCACAACCCAGACCATCGTGATTGGTACCCACACTAACGCTCCGGTGGGAGAACCTCTACTACAACCCCAACCAAGCAACTAATCTAAAAACTAAGGCATTTAAGTATACGAAAATGAAAATAATGGCTAAAACTGAAGTTCCCATAAACTTCAACAAAAGATCTAACAACTAATAATGCGGAAGAAACAACCTAGAACCTGAAAGTCAATGTACCAAAACAACTAAGGTTCAACAAATCTAAACAAGAAGGGATGCAACCTCAATCTAATAAACTAACCAACTAACTAGAACATAAGTCTAAGTCTGAAATGGTGGACATAGATGGAAGAGAACCCATGGCAGCCCGGAAGACTTAGCTCACCTTTGAATTCGAACGATCACTGATCTCCTAAGCGAGGTCTGTCATTAGCCGCTTGAAGATGCCCTGTACTCAACAAAAATAAGAGCAAGTACAGTATCAATACACAACCATAGTGTACTGGTAGCATCACACAACTATCCCACTAAGTGCAACTTAAGCAAGTCAAGTCCACAATATAATCACATGCATATATATATATATATATATATCAACGTACACAAAATCAATAACATTTACAAACAACGAACAACTTCACATTTTATATCACATCATTGGTCCTCTCATGGAACCCAAACCCAAACTGTTAGCATACCATAACGCGGTGTCCGATCCAATAATTATGCCAAAATGTGGCAACCGATCCCATAGTTATGCCGGAACGTGGCAACCGATCCAAGTTAGTTATGCCAAAATGTGGCAACCGATCCATTGAACACACCACAATCACAATCACAATCACAATCACAAGCATATCTTCAAGATCATACATTTAAGTCATGATTTCATGGAACTCATCATTCGTCTATCTCATTTACAACAAGTGTGATCAACATTGCAACATTAATATACATACAAGTATCATAATGAAGCAGGAACAAGCATATATCACACAATCATAGAATCATAACCATCACCTACCTTGAAACAAGCTTGAAACCCTAAGAAACTTGATCCTTCTCTTTCCGGATTCGTTCTGCTTATTTTTGGTCTACAAACAATCAATATAATACGGGAATCAATAAACAATCACTAATTACCCGAATTACTAGCAATTATATGAACCCTAGATCAAACCCATGATTCCAATTGTCCAATTTAGGTTTGTTTCCACCATAGAATCTATATAAAAACCCTCCCCTATCATTAATTACCCATTCTAGTACGTTCTACGAATCGAAAATGGATTCAGGGAGTGAAAAGCTTATCTTTAGCCTCAAAAATGGTGAAAAAGGAGTAGGAGTCGCTTGGGGTTCGTTCCTTAGCTCTAAAATTCAAAAAGTACAAAATAAGGTCGTTTAGAGGTTTATTTACGACTTTAAGTTGCGTCAAGCCCGCCACAGCGGCACTCACCCCACTACAGCGTCCCCGCCAGAGCGACACAAATCCCGCTAGGGTGGCTTGCACGAAACCAGTGAGATAATTAAAGAATTCCAAAATCACCATTTCACAACATACCTGTAACATCTTGCAAATAGAAAGAACTAGAAAGAATTTTAAAATCTGGAAATAGTCATTTTTGGAAAGTATAAGGAAATCTGGAAAATTTTAAGTTAAATTGAGTTTTTGATCAACTTCAAACGATAATAACTCCTATATCAGGATGAGTTAGGTGTAGTTCCAGATATGGTTGGAAATATCTTGGAATTATCTTTCCAACGCCGCTAAGTTTGCACGATTCCGAGTTCGGATGAGTGAGTTATGCCCTTTGGAAGTTGGGCTATTGGTTTAAAGAAAATCCAAATCTGAATTTTTGAAGGGTAGTTTGGTCTTTTACTTAACCTTTTATTTTAATTTGTTTTAGTGAATTAATTAAGGGTCTAAACTGAACTTGGTCAGTTTTACAATTTTGGAAAAGAGTTAGGGTTTTAGAGAAGAGGAAAGAAGAGGAGAAAAGAGAAGGAGAAGCAAGGAGATCGTTGAGTTTAGCTTGTGGATTTCGTTGAGGGCGATCCTTACAAGGTATGTGAGATCACATAATGTTGGGTCAGTTCACCCACATGCCAAACATGTTTAATTCATAGTGTTTTCATCCTAAAATGATTGAGAAATTGATGTTCTTGATAGTTGTTCTTGAATTGATTTAGTTCTTGAATATGAGTTAGGATTTAGGAGTTTCTTGATGATTAAGTGTTGTTTCCCTGAGTTGTTTGAGTTAGATTTTGTGTATATGATTTGGGTACATGAATCTAAAGTGAATTTGGGAAATTAAAACGATTTAGGGTCAGAAAACGCGATCAAAAGTTAGTCTGAATTTTTGCCTGAAGGGAGGCTGGTGCGACGCGCTCCCATAGCGCCAGGAAGGCTGGGGCGGCGCGCCAGCAGTGCGCCAGAAATGAGCCCCAGTAAATTAGGGCCTGGCGCGGCGTACCAGGCACGCACCCGGATCGACGTTTTTCACCAGTTTTTCATCGTTTAGCCCATTTAAGTTATTCTAAAGTGTCCTAACACTTTTCATTGATTCTAACTACTCTAAATGACTTCTTAACATCTAGAAATCATCCAGAAACATGAATCATAACCTTGAATCCATAAATCCAAATTCATGGAAAGTCAAGAGCCAAGTCTAGGAAGTTTTCAGAGTCTTTTCAAGAAGTCTTTTGCAAATGCTTTTAACTTTGTTTTAAGACTTAATTTTTGAAGTTGAGTAAAGAGTAAGAGCAAAGTTCATTTTCTTTAAAATGATATATGGGAACTAAGTATTTCCAAGAGTAAATGTTTTCACATTTAAGATGAGAGGAAATTGAGATTTCCAAAAGAGTTTTGAACAACAAAAGGGAACATTGATTCCAAGAGAGCTTTTAAAGCTAAGTTTGAGCAATTATCTCAAACTAGAGAAGAAGTTGTTTTTAAAAAAAACATATGATCTAAGAATATTTTGGGAGTAGTATTGAGCACCGATATGGGGACGTGAGTTCATATTAACTCAAGCCCCCATAAACCATGTAGCCATCATGGGCAGAAAAAGGATCATACTTTTTAGATGATTCCTTAGTTCTTTTAATCATAGACTAGTGGATCCACTTAGTAGTTCAGGTTCTATACCGATGGCAAGTTATAGGACGGTCCTTGGCAACTTGAGGTAAAACGTTGTACCATCACTTAGGCTCATAGTGATGGTTGTCTGTTAGAGAAACTCCCACAGAAGTTATTGTATTTTTATATACATCAGTTTATTGTATATTTACATACATTTCAGAGTTATGTTGTATCCTTGTGTATACACAGAGTTGACATCATGTTTTTAAACAACTTTTCTTTATATTGCACTTGTTTTAAACTGCTTTATATTGAAATGAGTTCAGTTAAGTATTCATGAGTTGAGAAGAGTCAAGGTAAGTGTTTCTTTCAGATTCCTTTTCAAGCCTATGTTGTTTTAGCATTCCAACTCGCATACTCGTACATTCAATGTAGTGATGCCAGTTGGCCTGCATCGTCTTATAATGCAGACGCAGGTAACTAGGATCGGCATTCCGGCGCATTGTTGATCCAGTGAGCAGTTCAGAGTCTGTTGGTGAGCCTCCTTGCATTCCGGAGGACTCCTTTATTTGCTTTCTAGTCTTTCAGATGTTAGGATGATCGGGGGTCCTGTCCCGACATTCCTCTTTGTTTTAGAGGCTTCATAGAGAGTTAGTAGTTTAGTTGTCTTTACATTATCATTCAAATGTTGTTTAAAGACTGAGTTGCCATTTTGGCTAAACTATTATTTCTTAAGTTATGCATAAGTTATATTTTCTTATGTTTAAGTCTTTCGCTGAGTTAAGTAAGCCAAACCAAGGGTTCGCTTGGGGCCATCAATGGTCTTCGAGTGCCAGTCCCCCCAGGGTGTAGGCTCGAGGCGTGAAAACACCTCTAACCAACGACGCTCAGAAAATACCATTTACGCTACGATCGATTTCGGGAGTTCTACTCACCCGAATTCAATTCCATAAAGTCGTATGGATTTCTTAACGAGTTATCTATCCCCTCATGTAATCAAAATCATAATTAACTCAACCGATTGTTACCAAATTTCCCTACACCATAATGACTCTGATTTCGTCCAAATCTGGACTAGGTTGGGAAATTTCAAGATACTACAAAAAAGTTTTCCGATCCAATATTTTTCCCCGTTGGCTTTTCTATAATGACGGAACCCGGTCGTTACATCGGGCCAAGTGCAACCTTCATGATTGCGATAAGGTCTTCGCTAATGCGACCATCGCGATCATGAAGACTTCTTTGCATTTGTGAGGCCTGTAACACTAGAAAACACAACCATAATTCAAAACATCGAAAGGACCCTTGAGATTCATTCAGAACCTCGTACACTTAAACCATACATAAAAAAGTGAATGTACACAATGGCACTGTTGAAACATGAATGTGAGGTCTCCTTGACCCTATATCCATGAAAGTCACAAGAAACTAACACAACACCTAAAAAAGCTAAATCAAGCTCGGGACCTCTCAAAAATCAACCAATACCTCCCCTAGACGTAAAATCATCCCCTGAATTCATTGGAACTCTCAACATTCCGATTCAAGCCTCCGAACCTCGAATGTTCACCAATGTCAACCCAAAGGCTAAATTTTTACAAATTTTCATCTTAGGATCTCAAATCTTTAAAAAGACTTCGAATCTTAAACTGACAACTTTCACAGACAGTATTCCATATTCCGGGACTGATGGAATCGTTGAAATTCTATTCCGACACTCAAAACTCTAAAAGACACTGAAAACTACTTTTAACAACTTTAGCCTTTCAAACTCAAATCTTACAAAATTTCAAAACTTACAACTGCTAAAAACTAATTTTCAAAACTCAATTAGAAACAACTTGGGGTCAATATTGGGAGGGGCAAAATAGTAAATTTACAAAACTTTTTGAAAAAGATCATCTGGGTCATTATAGAGGTCCATCGTACTTTACTTTTGACTTAACGTCTTCTACAACATTCTGATAGTTGTAAAGGAGGACGATAAGAATATTATAGGGAACCTAAAGTCTCAGCTTAGTACAAATAGAGTAAAGGAGTTTTTGTGCACTGTCAGTACCTACTTAGATTCATGTCAGGGCGTTCAACTACTAAAGCCATTCATCTTGTGAGAAAGCTGATGAAGAAATATAGGAAGAGGAAAAGGGATCTGCAAATGGTGTTCATTGACCTTTAAAAGTCTTATAACAAAGTCTCGAGAAAAGTCCTTTGGCGATGCTTGGAGTATAAAGGTGTCCATATGGTTTACACCAGGGATAAACACTTAGCTTGTTTATATTTTAATTTATTTTTTTATATATATTTTTATTAATTGTATACTCATCGATGTAAATACACGATGAAACGGCGGCCCATAAATACTATTTGATATATTTTCCTTAATCCAAAGACACATTTTCCTCTTGTTTTCACTGAACTATAATAAATGTAAAGTAAAGTAGTTTTTTCATCATGTAAAAAAGGTAAACTTTTAAAATCGGATGATGTATAGCATTAATCATATGATGGTATTGTCATATTTTTTCTCTTTAGAGTCAAACTATAAAAACGTTGATTAACATTTTATGATGTATTTTTTTATCATATTGATATGTAAAAATTGAAATTTATAGTACTTTTCGTATGGTTTTTGAATATCTACTTTTTCTTTAAAAATATTAAATTAATGTAATTTAATTTCACATTGAAAATTAGTCAAATTGACTTTCGAAAAGTGAAATATGATAATTAAAAGTGAACGGAAGTAATAGTAATTTTATTGATTAATAACGGAAAATAAACGGTAAGTAATTTTCTTAAAAATATATCTCTTAATAATAAAATAAGTAGTAATAGTAGTAGTAGCTGCCATAACTAGTCTTGAAAACACGCTTTCTATCTCTTACATTGCATTAAAAAAGGAAACTCTCCTCCTTATATATACTCTACTACAATTCTTCTTCATTTTATCAAATTAAGAGATTTTTTTTACTTAGCAATGGATAGGAATTGCTTTGAAAATGGCAAAACCATCAAATTGTTTGGTTTTGAGATCACTATTACAACAACTACGACGACGACAACTACTTCTACTACTGCAATAATGTCTGAAAAACATTTCATGGGAAGGAAAATCAAGAAATGAAATCAATGGAAAGAGGATGAACACAAAGTATTCTTGAAAGTATTAGATTTTCATGGAAAAGGAAATTGGACCAACATTGCTAAGGATTTCATGCCTACTAGAACTTCGACACAGGTTGCTAGTCATGCTCAGAAGTACTTCGTGAGATTATTGGATGCTAATTCCAATTCCAATGAGAGAAAAAAGCGCAAGAAATCAAGGGTTTTCGATTTTCGTATTGAAAAAACAGAGGATACACATAATCAAGAAAGTGGTTCAGAAACTCATAATGTGCCAAGTTTGTACCAAATTACATGATGAAAAGTGTTCCAACAGTAATGCCTCTTACTTGGGTTTACGTGTATCCGTATAATGATCATTATGCCTCTACGTCAATCAGTACTACTACATTCGACAAGCCATTTTCTGGGATATCTTGGTCTTCTTCTGAGGGTAATGATTTGGAGTTAAGGTTATAAGTCAAGAAGATATACACAAGGCTACTTATTCTTGGATGCTTTTTTTTATGGATATATGTCTTATTGTAGTTGTATATTTCCGATATATGAAATGAAACCATAGTTAGTTACGTTCTTGATCCTTTCATCGTCTTGTTGTATACCACATCGACATTTATTTAAATTTATCTCTATCTCAGCCCAGCTTCAAATCAGATAACAGGCACCTCAAAACGAACAAGGATAAGCATAAGCAAAATCTCTGCAAGTCGTCATTCTAAGACAATGAAAATTAATCGTGGATTAATTGAAGCTCACACAGTAGGAGAAAGGGAAGGAAGGATTTAGTGAGAATTGACATTACATGTGTACGACTAAGGGGGGAATTTCTTGACACCAATATCGAAATAATCTTTTTTTAAGAGGTACATACTAAGTATTAGTACTTATTATAGCTGAATGAAAAGTTTATGTTTGATGTAATCATATAGTGAAAGTAAGCTTTTTCCCAATAGAGTGAAGGTATTAGCTGCATTAATTAATCGAGAAGGTTCTGAACTGGCAAGTGATTTAGCATCAGATGAAGGCTTCAAGTAAATCCACCAGTTGGGAAGAATGAAAACCAGGAGTGATGACAACTCATTGACTTGTTTTACTTCTAGGTTCGGGACTTAAATGTGAGCCTTTGACATCAATGATGACTCTTTTGCTAAAACAAAATAAACAGAAAGAAATCAGGAGTAAAGAAAAAGGAAAAATATCGAGCAAGAGCTATCAAAACAGAATGAGTCATGACCAATAATGTTAACTCGTCATTAATGTGAAATAAAGCTTGTGATGGAAGTACAAATTATACGGCCACTAAGCACCACCTATATCCAGAATATCTCAGTATCCAACAACACGCCGATCTTGCACCTTCACACGATTCAACATAAGCTTGATAATCTGTTCTAAAATGCCAATAGGCTATTGTACATGCTGCAAATGTCATGTCACTTTCTGCTGAAAAGGGTGGCAATGGTTTTGCTGAAATGACATTCAGTTGTAGAAGTGATAGGCATTTAAATTGGCTACAAATCAAATATGCTTAGTTGAAAATTGATATAACTGCACGGAAAAATTATTCCACCAGAAAGAAGGATCAATTTTGAGCTCATTAATCAAATTGTTTCACGTTTCCATGCTCCGAAAGTATGTACCAGATGAGTCTCATGTGATTTCACTTGATTATGTGGTTTGGGTCCAGACTTTTCATTTGAGGAGTAGCCTATATAGCTATCATGGATAGGCAGGTTTCGAAAGCTAATGACAAAGGATATTGTTTCAGTGAAGGTGTAGTGGAAGCACTATTCAAGCGGGGAGGCTACTTGAGAGAAGGAGTCAGATATGCATGCCCGATATCCTCAGTTTTTCGAACCTTCAAGTATGGTCTGGCTTCACGCCTGTTATGCCCCAGTTGATTGTAGAATTCGAGTAGTCAAGTTTCAGTTTCCGAGTGAGCCAGTCTTAGAGTGGAAAAGTAGTTCAGCAGTGCCTAAGGGTCGTTTCATTTCGTACCTTAAGGCAAGGAAGTTCGTTTCTAAGGGGTGTATCTATCACTTAGTCCGAGTTAATGACTCAAGTGTTGAGGTACCTCCTATTCAGTCAGTTCCAGTAGTAAAAAAGTTTCCAGAAGTCTTTCCAGATGATCTTCTCGGAGTCCCTCCTGAGAGAGAGATAGACTTCGGTATAGATCTTCTTCTAGATACTCGTCCTATATCTATTCCTCCATATAGAATGGCACCAACAGAGTTGAAAGAGCGGTTGAAAGTTCATGAGAAGAATTACCCAGCCTGTGATCTAGAGTTGGTTGCCATAGTTTTGCTTTGAAAATATGGCGCCATTATCTATATGTTGTTCATGTGGAAGTGTTCACCGATCACCAGAGTTTTCAGTATGTGTTTAGTCAGAAAGAGCTTAATCTCAGAAACTGAGAGTAGTTAGGGTACTCAAAGATTATGACATGAGTATTCTTTATCACCCAGGTAAGACTAGTGTTGTTGCTGATGCCTTGAATATATTGTTTATGGGTTGTACCGCCCATTTTGAGGAAGGTAAGAAAGAGTTAGCACAAGAGGTGCATAGACTGGCACGATTAGGAGTTCGATTAATGGATTCCACAGAAGGAAGAATAGTGGTGATGAATGGGTCTGAACCATCATTAGTGTCAGAAATAAAAGGCGAGAAAGACCAAGATCCTTTATTGCTTGAATTAAAGGCAAATGTTCATAAGCAAAAAAAAATGGTGGCCTTTGAATAAGGGGGAGATAGTGTTTTGAGGTATCAAAGGTGGATTGTGTGATTGGGTATACTTGAAAGTTCCATCCATGAAGAGTGTTATGAGGTTTGGTAAGAAGGGGAAACTCAGTCCCCAGTATATAGGTCCTTACAGAATTTCCAAAGGATTAGCAAGGTAGCTTACGAATTGGAACTACCACAAGAGTTAGCAGCAGTTCATCCGGTATTTCATGTCTCCATAATGAAGAAGTGCATGGGAGCTATTTCACTTATCGTACCAACTGAAGATATAGGGATCTAGGTACTAATTTTCTTGTTAGTACTCTTTAATTTATGAATGGAATGATTGATGTTACAGCTTTAGTAATCTCATTCGAGGACGAATGTTCCCAAGGGGGAGATATTGTTACATCTCGCAATTTGAAACAACTAGGAAGAAGTTGAGAATTGGAAATAATCGTTTTTGGAAAGAATTAAAATCTGAAAAAAATTATTTAAGTTAAGAAAAGTGAGTTTTTGGTTAACTTCAAACGGCCATAACTCCTAGCTCAGGATGAGTTAGGTGTAGTTCCAGATATGGTTGGGAAGCCCTTGTAATGATCTTTCCAACGCCGCCGAATTTGCACAATTCCGAGTTTGTATGAGTAAGTTATACCCTTTGGAAGTTGGGCTGTTCTAATAAGGAATTGTTCAATCCGAATTTTGAAAGGGTAGTTTGGTCTTTTCCTTACCCTTTCATTTGATTTCGTTTTTGGTGATTAATTAAGGGTCTAAGCTGAGTTGTATCAGTTTACAATTTTACCAAAAAGAGTTAGGGTTTTGAGAGAAGAGAAAAGAAAAGGAGAAAAGAAGAGAAAGGAGAAGAACGGTCAAGATCCGTCAAGATCGTCATGGATTGCTTGTGGATTTCGTCGGGGGTGATCCCTACTAAGGTATGTGAGGCTTCCATAATGTTGGGATCATTCTCCCACGTGCCAAGAGTATTAATTCAGTTTGGATTCGTCCTAAAACTTTTTGAATATTTATAATCTTGATACCTATTCTTGAATTTGACTGAGTTGGGAAGTTTCAGAGTTCGTTACGCGCATTATTGAGTCGTTTCGAGTTAGGTTTTTAGGTACATTTTCTGGGTATCTGTATCTAAAAGTAATTTAAGAAAAAGAACCGAGTTTCGGTGAATTGGGGCTGGAAAACGAAGAAGAAATTTCGTTGGACGAAATTAGAGGGTGGTGGCACGTCGCGCGCCTGATCCCCAGAATTGAAGTTTCAGCTTCGAGGTGTTCTGCCTCAAAAGACGTTTTTGAAACCAAATTTTAATTATGCCTCCGCGTTGCGGACCCACCTTCAAATCTTGATTTTTGATCTTTTCTAATGTTTACCTGTCTAGAATCATTCCTAAGCATCATGAGATCTTTCCAATCACAAATCTTAAACTTTGAATCCATAATTAAATTCAAGGATCAGTTAAGAGTCAAGTTAAGAGCAGTTAAGATCAAAGTCAAGAGAAGTCAAGAGTCAAATAAGAAAAGTTCATTTCAAGTTTTCATAAGTCTTTTACAAACGTTTTAACTTTGTTTTAAGACTTAAGTTTCGAAGTTGAGTAAAGAGTAAGAGCAAAGTTCATTTTCTTTAAAATGATATCTGGGAACTAAGTATTCCCAAGAGTAAATGTTTTCATATTTAAGATGTGAGGAAATTGAGATTTCCAAAAGAGTTTTGAACAGCAAAAGGGAACATTGATTCCAAGAGAGCTTTTAAGCTAAATTTTGAGTAATTATCTCAAACCAAAGAAACAAGTTGTTTTTTAAAAATATATGAGCTAAGTATAATTATTTTGGGAATAGTATTGAGCACCAATATGGGGATGCGAGTTCATATTAACTCAAATCTCCATAAACCATGTAGCCGTCATGGGTATTAAATGATCATACTTTTTAGATGATCACTTAAGTTAAGCTAGTGGATCCACTTAGTGAGTTAGCTTCCTATACCCCCGGCAAGGTATAGGATGGTCCTTGGCAGCGTGAGGTAACACGTTGTATCACCAATTAGGCTCTTAGTAGTGGTTGTCGGTTAGAGAAACTCCCACAGCAGTAAATGCATGGTTCCTCAAGAAGTTCTGCTTAGTATGAATGGGGGTATGTGACTTCATTCATGTATTGCACAAGTAGACTTTGAGAGGAAGCATGGTATGCCTTTTATGATATTATGATTATGAGTTGACATCATGTTTTAAACAATTTTCTTTTCTTTATATTGTACTTGTTTTAAACTGCTTTATAGTGAAATGAGTTCAGTTAAGTATTCATTAGTTGAGAAGAGTCAGGTAAGTGTTTCTTTCAGATCATTTTCAAGCCTATGTTATGCTTAGCTTTCCCACTCGCATACTGGTACATTCAATGAACTGATGCCAGTTTGCCTGCATCGTTTTATGATGCATACGCAGGTAACTAGGATCGGCATTCCGGTGCATCGTTGATCTAGTGAGCAGTTCAGAGTCTGTTGGTGAGCCTCCTCGCATTCCGGAGGATCCATTTCATTGTTTTTTAGTTTAGTTCATTAGGATATTGTGGGGTTTGTCGCAACATCCATCTCAGTTGTTATTAGAGGCTTCATAGATAGTCAGATGTTAGTTCTTTAGTCTTTTCATTGTCATTATTCCATGTTGAGACTTGAGTTTGCCTTAATGACCAGTTGAATGTTCCTTTATAACATTCCAGTTTATTATATGAACTTATCTTTGTTGAGTTTAAGTCTTCCGCTGAGATAAGTAAGCGAGGCCAAGGGTTTGCTTGGGGCCAACAATGGTCTTCGAGTGCTAGTCCCTCCCAGGGTGTAGGCTCGGGGCGTGACAGCAAAGCCGCCCCTGTCTTGACAAGATGGTATACAAGATCAAAATGCGAAGATTAACCATCTGAATCACGATCTTTATTGGAGGAAGTAAATTACGCATTGTACTATTTTATTAAATTAAAATTTTATCCCACTGGATTTTCTAATAAGATTTGTAATGAGGTAACGAGCAAATGTTTATTACTATATGTATTGTTTTTCTTTAGTTATATTTTTTCTGACTAATTTTTTTCTACTAAGATTTTAAGTAAGACACATTATCTATTAAATGAACACAAAAAGGGGAGTATTATAAATACACTGCATTATGAATATCCTTTACACAATTTATTGAATAACCCTTCAATCGAATATGGATTTATTAATTGAATAAACATGCAGTATATTAATATATGATTGGATAAGAATGCACAAGTAAATAGATTCCAGTTCATTTGACCATGAGTCAAAAATCAAATAATGATTAATATCTTTCTATATTTACTTTATTTTCATATGACCATGAGTAAAAAATTGAATAATAATTAATATCTTTCTATATTTACTTTATTTTTATTTGACTATGAGTCAAAAGTCAAATAATAATTAATATCTTTCTATATTACTTTATTTTCATTTGACAATGAGTCAGAAACCGAATAATAATTAATATCTTTCCATATTTACTTTAATTTCATTTGACCATGAGTCAAAATTTAAATAATAATTAATATCTTACTATATTTACAACCCTTTTCTTGCCCAATTTCGCCATCCGATTCTTATATATTACCCTAAAATTATACCCTCAATACATATTACATGAAATTGCTAGTCTTGTTTGTTTATCTCCAAACTGAACCTTACCCATTTTAGCTAGTAAGCATTATTATTATTACTAGGATTTCTTGCCTAGTGGAATATCAATACAAATTGTTAGTCATGCTTAGATTATTGGATACTCATTCCAATTTAAATGAGAGAAAAAAGCATAAGAAATCAAGTGTTTTGATCTTCATCTTGATTTTTTACCCCCTTTTCTCTTATTTGAATTAAAATTAGAATCCAATAATCTCACGAAGTATTTGCAACAGTAAGTAAGCAAAAAAACTACAACAACAAAGGAGTTTCATGCTTATGGAGAAAGCATTTTTATGAGAAAAGACATACACATCTTTCATAGTCTAAAGGCAAAGCAAATACAGTTCGTTGCCACTAATAGGCTACAAGTAAGAGTCAACGGATTACCTCCCAACTCGTACACAATAACAATTTTATCAGAATTTATTTTTATATTTTGAAACCTTAATTTTTTTATAAAGAAATTTTCTGATACAATTATTAGTATGTACGAATTGGGAGGTAATCATTTGACTCTTACTTGTAGCCTATTAGTGGCAACGAACTACATTTGCTTTGTCTTTAGACTATGAAAGATGTGTATGTCTTTTCTCATAAAAATGCTTTCTCCGTAAGCATGAAACTCCTTTGTTGTTGCAGCTTATTTTCCCAATTTCCAAAAAACTTCAACTCAGGTCTTAATGGAATTTTTGGATGGATAATTGGGTGGATTATTTTAATTTTGAGTAAATAAATTAAAATCGAATAAATACCTAGGATAATGTCACGTATCCCTCCGTTTGGCTAAAGGATATACACAACCCCAAACGTTAATGGCAAAGATATGTACATACATATAGTATAACAAATGGTATATGCATACTATTTATAACCAGTCATCCATAATATCATATAAATCATTTTTGTCTTTGGTGAACTTACAAATGACTATAGTAATAGTAAATTTATTAATTAATAACGTAAAATAAATGGTAAGTAATCTGCATAAAAATATATTTCTTAATAATAAAATAAGTAGTAGTAGTTACCATAACTAGTCTTAAAAACATGCTTTCTATCTCCTACATTGCATTAAAAAAGGAAACTCTCCTCCTTATATATACACTACTACTATTCTTCTTCATTTATCAAATTAACATATTTTTTTAAGCCATGGATAGGAATTGCAGTGAGAATGGGACAGTTAGACAGTCAGTCAGTTAGTTTTGAGTCTCTCATGCACGTATATATGTAAATATTCTATTTTGAGACTCGAGTTGCCTTGTTGGCCAGTTATTATCAGTTGGGTTGTTTTATAACCTTACATTGCATTGAGTTATACTGTTGAGTTAGGTTTCCGCTGAGTTAAGAAAGCCAGGCCAAGGGTTCGCTTGGGGGCCAGCAATGGTCTTCGAGTGCCGGCCACGTCCAGGGTGTAGGCTCGGGGCGTGACAATTTAAAATCTCCATAATTGAACCTAGTATAAATAGGTTATTAAGTCTTTCCAAAACATAGATTGTTTTGAATTATGAGTTAAAGTTATTCCTTTTGAGGGTTGGGGATTTTTCATATCTACTCTTGAACCTTCCTTGAACTACTACTACTTATAGTAATTCCTGTATGAGTTCATATCTCTTCTCCCTTTGGATTATATGTCTTTGAATAATAAACGTAGGGCACTATGTAAGATACAAAAGTTGTAATGTAGGACGCCAAGTAGGATGAATGGTTCCGTTTGTCAATTATATACAATTTTAAGTGTCTACTTGTGCACATCCAAAGTTTGAGGGCATAAATACTAGTTAAAGACAAGTTAAAGGGCATTTTTATGTATTATGCCTATAATATAATACAACTACTTGTAGTAAATTAACAATAGCAAAAAGGATTATGGCAAAGCAAAGGATGGCAACCTGAAACTTCGAAATAATAAAATCAAAAGTCATCTACCAGGAGGCTAATAGCACGATAGTTTTGCCACTAAATTGGTGTACCTAAAAGTACAATGTCTAATTTATATCATAATTAGAAATTAACAAACAAAAAATTAAAAGGGAAAAATATTTATATACTACTCTCGAAATACTTGTTCTGAAAATGCCTATTAATAGATGCTGAATAATTAGCATAAAATATGATTATATAATTTTAGTTATCCATACGATCATACATATTGGATCCCTCACCTTTTAAAGTACGCACACGATAAAAGTGCAAAGAACCTACAATTAAGGTCGGTTGCAATATCTTAGAACTCTTACCCAATATCTTTTCTCTTACCATATATTTTTGAAATATCTTAATTTTTAAAATAGATTTTCTTTTACCATATATTTTAGGAATCCTTAATTATTAGTTCTCCTAATTATTAGTACGTGTTACTATATATTTTAGGACTACTTAATTATTAAGTTTGATAATACATTTTATCATTTATTTTCCACTTCCTCTAGTTACTGTATATTTTAGGACACCATGATTTATTAATTATTAATTATCCTAATTTTTCTTATCATTTATTTTGGGACTCCTCAATTATTAATTTTCCTAGTACTTTTTACCAGATATTTTCCTCTTCCTCTTACCATCATTTGAAATATATTGATGGAATAAGATTTTCTAACAAGTTGATATGATCCTCTACTAGAACTATGATTTGGTTACTTAAAATTTTACATCAGTAACACCATACATTAATTAATTTTCCATATTTGAAGGATTTTATATTTACACCATTGTCTATTTAATAGATTCATTTTCTTCATTCTTATCTCAAGCAAATTTCAAGAACATAAACATTAGTATAGTGGGAAAATGAATGCTCTTGCAATGAAAAAATCATGTTCTTCTAAGGCTTCTAGCATATCACCAGCCTCAGAAGAATCTCATGAAGTCATCACAAAAACAAAGAAGATGAAAGAAAAATCTATGGAAGACTCTCAATTGAAGACACATGAACTATCATTTGGTAGAGCACTTCTTGATCTCAAAATCCATAATGATTACACCAACGAGAAGAATATAAATAGTTCAAATCCTGAAATCCTGAAAGAAAAAATTGTGGAAGGCTATCAATGGAAGACACATGAATTATCAACAGCTGTTGAAGAACATCTTAGTCTCAAAATAAAAAATTGTTGCAACAACAATAAGAACATTAATTGTTCAAATCTTGGACTAAATCTTTTTAATTCAACTCCAGCTCATGCTAGTGATTCTTCCAATGAGGCAACGCCCACACAGAGGAATTCCTCAAAAACTAAGATTTTCTCTTGCAACTTCTACAAAAGAGAATTTCCCACTAAGCAAGCCCTAAGGGGACACCAAAACGCTCACAAACAAGAGAGGGCATTGTCTAAATGGCAAAAGACACTTGTTGATGTTGTTCAACCTTTTGACCCTTCCAATTATCATCCTTACTATAGCCCTTACTCAAATTTGAACTCACACATGTCATTTCACAGTTCTTTTACCAATCAATCACCACTTGGTGTTAATGGAGATTCTTATGTCATTCATAAGCCTACTTTTTATCAGACATCACCATGTTTTTCCAGATACAATTATCGATTTAACTCAGTGAAGTGGTCATCAAGCTCATCATTTTTTAGTACAAAAAATCTCTAGGGAATAATAACAATGATATGATTGGAACTAGGGTTGATGCGTTGGAGAATTCCCTTAATTTTGAGAGAAAAAATAGTGCAAAAGGTTTAAATTTAAAGGATTCAAATATTGATAATCTTGGTGGAAAAAGTTATATGCAGATGAAATTGGAAGAGGGTGATGCAGAGAAGAATAATGAAGAAGAAGAGGAGCTTGATTTAGATCTAAAAGTTTAATGTTAGTTTGCAGCTTGCTTTGAATTGTTTTGTTATCTTGCAGAGGTTTAATTTATTTGTGCTTTACTTTTATTAGAACCTATGGTACTATTTTAGCAATTTTAGTTAAATTTATTAAATCATTCTCTTCATCATTTGATCCTTTTTTATTCTTTTTGGAAATTTGAAGCTTCATGTTAGACCAAAGAGATGTGTCACCTTTATCTTTTTGTATCTTATTATAACTAGACTTTTATAAGCCTAAATTGTAATTTCCAATCGTTTTGAAAAAATTGTTTATATTCAAACCCATGACACGACTATTAAAAACAAGCATAGTTAATGAAAAAAGGGAAGTCAAGATTTCAGACGATTTAAGTGACATATGACGATTCAAACTGAGATGTTATCGTTATTGTGTTTGTATTGATCCATGATGTGTAAAACCTTATTCCAAAATATAGCGTTAGACCCCACTTGAAGGTTCTTAAAGTTGACATTTATTACCTTCAAGAGTATTGTGGCAGCGAAGATTTTGACGATTTCTTTCTTGGCCAAAGCTAGGAGACATAAGAAGTGTTAGAATATGCCTAGGGGAAGCATTATTCATAATCACAAACTTACATAATAGCATAATAATTTAAACTAAATAAATTGTGAAACTTTAACCTTTTGTAGCTTTCACAGAACTCGTTCAGGGACTGGGACTCCAGGATTGCAACTTTCTACTAATTCCTGACAAACTCTCTCAATCAAGTCTTGTGTGGGCAAGAAAATTTTCAGAAAAAAGGATGATCTTTCCTTGAGAACCACCAGCCCTATTTATAATTTTCAGCAGAAGGGAAAGGTTTGAAAGATGAAATGTTTCTTGTCAGAATTAATAGTCATTAAATATCTTTAAGTGTATTTAGATACTGTTAAGTGTATCCAACAACCGTGATCAATAGTTATCAACAACCATTAAATACCATTAAGTGTATTTTAACACTGTTAATGTATCCAACAACCATGATCAATAGTTATCAACAACCACTAAATACCGTTAAGTGTATTTTGACACCGTTAAGGTATCCAACAGCCATGATCAACAGTTATCAACAACCACTAAATACGATTAACTGTATTTAGACAGTCACTAAATACCAAGGATATTTAAACACCATCAATATCCATTAACAACCAATAACAACAAAATTGGTTTCTTTCATCTTTTAAGGAAACAAAGATATGAGTATTTTTCTCTTTCTTTTTTAAGGAAATAAGAAGTTTTTTCTCTTTTACACTAATAAAAGTCAAAACGAATTATTCCTAAACTGAAAAAATATACTAACAGTCCTTTTCTTTTCTGAACTCGGTTAATTAATCTGGCATAGTAGGGGCAGCAAATTTATTAGCAGAGGCTTCCAATTATAATATTTAATTCGTAAAAGCATGAATTAACCATATCATAATAAATCACAGATTGTACCACTAAAAATCTGTAAGTGCACTCCTCTATTTAATTTCAATTTTTTCCGTTACAACTTATTTAACTCCCCGTGTTAGAATTACCGACATCAATCAATTAATCAAACTTCTGAAAAATTTAATCCATTGATTAATTTAATTCTTTATCTTTATGCTTAAATTAATTCACGTGACGGATATACATATATAATCCACCTGCAGGGTTTTCACGTGACTACTTATAATCAACCATAAAAGGGTGTCTTCTTTCTCATATCCGAGATATGCTTACATTAACTATTTATGATTTCACGAATGTAATTTGTTATTATCCAATTCATTAAGAATATTTTGACTCATCATAGAGTCTCACCTTTTAATAGATTAAAATAATAAAGCATACTACACAGATCATAATAACTACATCAAGATTAAGAGTATAAGCTCATGTAATGGACTAGAGATATTATTTATTGAAATTCAAAACCTAAATACATATCTCAATTTGGTCTGTTCAATACATTCAAAATGTACTAACACAAGAAGTTAGAATTTTACCATTCCCGTAATTAAGATTGATTTATATTTAATCTTGGGTTATAATCATCAAGATGTTTGTCCAACTTCATATTTGATTGTGAACATTTAATTTATAACTTATAAGAATCGACAATTTTAATCTTTCGTGTATGAGTTAAACAACTTCATACCCAAAATCATCTACTATATAAGTAATGTACACACACATAAACAAAATGATCTATTCAAACAAAGACTTTATTGTAATAATTAACATAAAACGTAAAGTCTTTATAAAGAATCAAAATCAATACTATAACTAAGCCATATGGTTAATAGTATATCCCAACAATCACCCACTTAGACTTATAACCATGCATGTAAAATTTTATCACCCATTTAATCCATATGCTTATCAAAAGACTTCTAAGGTATGTGATCTTAGGTGTATTTATATGCCTAGGAACCTAATAATACCCGTATTTAAGCCAAGTTTGGAATCAATTTATGTTATTTTATAGTCGTGTCGAGTATTTTGATTGTATATATACTAACCAACATGATTAGTGATGTAGGTAAGTTTTAAAGAAGAAACAAGCACTGAAATGGGCATTGGGTATCACGAGAGGACCCAAGTGAAAAGAAGCAAGAAAGAAGAATGAAGAAATGAAGTGCAAGTTGAATCTGTATCCTCTCCGCGTCGCGGAGAGAATTGTATTCTTGGTCACGAATTAAAAAATGGGTCAGAACGGTCCGTGTCCTCTCCGTGTCGAGGGAATTTAAAATTTGTGCGTGATTCAGCATTTGAGGCAAAGTGGTCCGTGTAGCAGCCGCATCGTGGAGACGAGTAAAATTATCAAGCCTAAGTTTAAGAACCACCTCTATGTCGCGCCATCAATTGCCAGTTTTGGCCGTTTCGACTTAATTATAAATAGACTCAGATTTTATTTTATTTATTCTTTTTTTTCTTGGTTTTGAAGAACGACGATTTGGAGAGTTATTTCATTAATTTTTAAGGTTATTTCCTAATTTCTTCTATTTTCAATCTCTTGAAGATATTTAAACTTTGTTTGATTGAAAATACGATTATGAGTAGCTAATTTCCCTAGTTCTAGGGCTGTGGCTACATGATGATTGTAATTTATTGAGTTTTTATGGGTTGACATTGACTATCATATGAATCTTTCTTATGTTCTTGTTTTTCGTATTTCATGCCTGATCACCATTGAAATAACCATATTATCCGAATTGAATTCGAGAGAGGAATAATATGATAGAACGTGGGGCATTCAGAGCATGATTTTCTCTTAATAATTAGAGTTAATTTGTATCTAGGATAGGGATAGACCTAGAAATTATGCTTGGTCATTATACAAGAAGAAATTGTAATGCTCGATACTTGGTCCAACCTATCCCCGCTCAACGATGTAGTTAGGTTGTCATTTATCATAGGCGATTAGAGGTCGGGAGACCAAAATCATGTATCTAACCCTGTGATCATTGATTCGATAGTTGATAAATATCCGATTAATAAGATAAATTACATGAATCCTAATAAGAGCTCCAGCTCTAGACCTTATCCAATCATTGTTTGAAACCTTAGAAATTGAACCGTGTTTGTTTAGTGCTTATTTAACTTTTAGATTATAAAATCAATCAATCTTCTAATCTTGATAACATTTGTGTTTAACTGAAAGTTTTGGAAAAATTAAGTGATTCTAATCGTGAGTCCATGTGGGTACGATACCCGTCTCTTTATAAGAGTCACTTTAATACTTGAACGGCCACGTACACTTGCGTGTGCGATTTGGGGGAAACAAGTTTTTGGCGCCGCTGCCGGGGACTTTAGAGTTAGGAAGTATTTGATTTTTCTTATTTCTGAAGTTAAAAAGCAAGTGTTGATCTTAGCGATTCATTTTGCAGGTTGTGTTGAATTTCCAAATTGGAAGACGATCAAGACTTGGTAGAGCCTCTAGCTGAACCATAAAGATTCGTTCATTACCGGAAAAGGCAAAGACGACTCACTTACCCAATGCCTCTTGTTTCTAGTTAACCAACATCTCTGGTAACAAGATTTGAGCAAGAAGAAACTGCATTAATGGTTGAGATGAAAGTAAGAGATGTGGCAATCCCACGTACCACCAATGTGACTTTATGCATTCAGAAACTTGAAGCTAGTGGAAGATTTGAACTGAAGCAGAGTATGGTGCAACTATTGCACACGAATGGACAATTATTAGTTTATCGCACGAGGATCTGACAGTCCATATCCAGAATTTCCTCGAGATCAGTGATACTTTCACTCCAACTGGAGTGAATGTGGATTACGTGAGGCTTTCTTTATTTCCCTTTTCTCTGTTGGGGGAAGAAACAATATGGTTGAATTTGAGCCTGCTAACTCCATTACCTCCTAGGACAATCTTGCACAAAAGTTCCTTATTAGATTTTTTCCATTTGGGAAAATAGCTAAGTTACCGAGCGACATACTGAGTTTCCATAAAAAAGGAGGAGAGAACTTGTACCAGGCTTGGGACAGGTTTAAATTGACATTGATGAGATGTCCACATCATCATCAGGCTAACGAGGTGTTGGTCCATACCTTCATTGAAGGATTGTAGCCTAACACCAAGATTTTACTTGATTCAGCTGTAGGTGTACAGGTTTTGGAGAAGACTTATGCTGAATTTTTTTACTTTGCTGAACAGGATTTCATAAGGTAACCCCGAGTGGAACAGAGAAGGAGCTAAACCCGTGATACAGAAAACTGCGGGAATGTTGGAGGTAGATGCAGTGACTGCCTTAACTGCATAAATTGCTGCAATGCAGAATATGATGAACACTCACTTCAACAACTTATCACTGGGATAACAACCAACTCAGATGAATGCGGTCTAACAACCCCTAACTTGGTGTGAAATTTGCGGAGGATGTGATCATAGTGCAGAGGTATGTGGTGTAAACTCAAATTTTGTGAATTTTGTAGGAAATGCACAACGAGGAGGTGGCCAGCAGAACTATGGAAACTCCTACAATCCTAGTTGGCGGAATCATCCAAATTTTTCTTTGGGAGGTAATCAAAATCAGGCGCAAGGACAGAATCAGTATAGACCCCAGGGGAATGCATATGGGTGTCAACCACAGGACCAACAAGAGAAGCCAAATAACATGAGCATGAAGGAGATGTTGAAGAAGATGATGGCTGATCAAGCCCAGTTAGATGCTGATGTGAGAAATAATCAGCTAGCTACACAGAACCTAGAGAAACAATTTGGGCAGTTTACTAGTATCCAGAACTCACGACCCCAAGGAGGTTTGCTGGGAAACACTGATCCTAATCCCAAGTAGGTAAATGTGGTAGGTACATAGAGTGGTTTGTAGTTGGAGGAGTTGGCCCCAAAAAAATTAATATTGAATCTGCTAGCAAGGAGAGTGAACCTAAGGAGAGTGAGGTTGTTGCACAAGAAGAAATAGTGTAACCAATAGTGAAACCACCTCCTCCATTCCCTCAAAAGTTTTAAAAACAGAAGGAGGATGAATGTTTTGGTAAGTTTCTCTCTCTTTTAAAGCATGTTCATATTAATTTGTCATTGGTAGATATTTTGCAGGGTATACCTAGGTATGGAGCTTCCATTCGAGCTCATGTGTGATGCTAGTGATACAACGGTTGGTGCGGTGCTTGGGCAGTGAAAAGATAAGATGTTTCATTCCATCTACTCTGCTAGCAAGACACTTGATGCATCACAGTCTAATTATACTATCACTGAGAAAGAGATGCTAGCATTACTGTTTGCATTTGACAAATTGCGATCGTACTTGCTAGACACCAGGGTTGTTGTTTACACTGACCATGCTGCAATCAGGTACTTGTTCAACAAGAAAGATGTGAAGCCGAGGCTAATTAGGTGGATATTGCTCTTGCAAGAGTTTGATCTGGAGATTAAACATAGGAAGGGGACTGAAAACCATATAGTTGATCATCTGTCTAGATTGGAGGACTCATCTCATGTGAGGAATGAAGGACAAATTCATGAAGAGTTCCCCATTGAGCAATTACTAGCCTTGGATCTTGCTCAGGTACCCTGGTATGCTGATATTGTGAAATTTTTGGTAAGTGGTTTATTTCCACCTGGGGACTCAACACATCAAAAGTAGAGGCTGAAGTATGAGGCACATTTTTATATATGGGATGAGCCCTTCTTATTCAAGAAAGGACCTAATCATATGGTGTGAAGGTGTGTAGCTGGACAAGAGGCAGTACAAGTGTTGGAGAATTGTCACTCTTTGCCATATGGTGGACACCACAGAGGTGAATGCATTGCACATAAGGTATTGCATTCTGGTTTCTTTTGGCCTACTTTATTTAAAGATGCGGCAATGTTTGTGAAGGGCTGTGATTAGTGTCAAATGATGGGCACTATTTCTAGAAGGCATGAGATGCCATTGAGCAACATCCTTGAAGTTGAGATCTTTGATGTCTGGGGGATAGACTTCATGGGACCATTCCCATTTTCCCATGGAAACTAGTATATCCTAGTGGCAGTGGACTATGTGTCCAAGTGGGTGGAAGTAGTTGCTCTACCTACCAATGATGCAAATGTGGTAGTGAAGTTCATCAGGAAGCATATCTTCACCAAGTTCGGAACTCCAAGGGCCATGATAAGTGATGGAGGTACGCACTTTATTAATAGTTCAGTGCGAAATCTATTGGAAAAATATGGAGTGAGACACAAGGTAGCTACAACATATCATCCCCAAACTAGTGGGCATGTGAAAGTGTCTAACCGGGAAATGAAGCAAATCCTGCAAACGAGTGTGAATGCGCCAAAGAAAGACGGGCTGACAAGTTAGATGATGCTTTGTGGGCATACATGACTGCATACAAAACACTGATAGGGACTTCTCCTTATTGAATGGTGTTTGGAAAATCATGTCACCTTCCAGCGGAATTGGAGCATAAAGTATATTGAGTTATCAAGAAGTTGAATCTGGATTCGGAGTTGGCAGGAAAGAAAAGGATAACACAGTTGCATGAGTTAGAGGAATTTAGGCTCCACACATATGAAAATGCCAAATTATACAAAGAGAAGACCAAGAGGTGGCATGACAAGCATATTGTGTCACACATCTTTGAGCCTGGTCAATTGATGTTGTTGTTTAATTCAAGATTGAAGTTGTTCCCCGAAAAACTTCGTTCTAAGTGGAGTGGACCATTTGAAGTGGTGAGGATGATTCAACATGGATCTGTGGAGCTAAGAAATAACACTAAGAGCTCTACTTTCCTTGTAAATGGGCAACAAGTGAAGTAATACTTCGGGAATGATGTTGATCATGATCTTGAAGCTCTCACTTTGAATGAGGAGTAAGTCATGAGCTGGGTCGTGTCGCGCCTTTAAATCAGGCGCTGCACGGGAGGCAACCCGTGACCCCTTGTAATAGTTAGGATGTTATTTTTTTTGTTTTGTTAGTTCAATTCATAGGAATTAGTTAAAAAAAAGCAGAGCAATATATCAAGAAAAGCACAAAAATATGAGTCGTGCCAGGACCAAAACTACGGCGCTGGATGGAAGGCAACCCATCATGTTTTTACTAATGGGTGTTGTGCTTGAAATGTGCAGGAAACAGGTTTTAGAACCCATGGCGCGTTGCGGAGGGGCAACGAATTTCGCCTCGCTAAAAATTAATTTTTTTTGGCAAGGCAGAACCCTTCGTATTGCACATGCGTCGCGGAGGAGGGGAGAATTTTTGGATTCGATGGGAATTCAATTTTTCATCAATAATAAGGGGGATCCGTAACATAAGCGCGTCGTGGAGCCTGACAATTTTTTCAATTCCACTAGGGATAAATTAAATTCGCGAAGCAAAACCATCCGTGATGGAGCCGTATCGCGGAGTTGGGTAAATACTTTTGCCTCGTCTAGAATTAATTTTCCAGAATGAGGCAGAGTGGTTTGTACCACTTCCGCGTCGCGCCCTAAGGTACACAAATTCAATTTTCATTTAATTAAATGGGTCTTACCCATTTTATTTAAGAATTCACCCGAACAATCCCCTTTTAATCCCTAAATTTGTCCTTAAACCCCTATTATTCTCCCCTTTCACTGCGATTATTCCCCTCCCCTTGTCCCTTGCGAATTCTCATGCACAAATCCGTAACGCAGAAGTGATTTATGTCCATCCATCTTTTTTTTTCTCTCCTCCTCAACGTCTCTAGTATGTTTTCTGCTTTAATTTTGCTCGATTGTGCGTTATTGTTGAAGGTGGGGGCTGTTGTAGTCTTCTTTGTATAATGGGTAGTTCTAGTTTTGATTTGGGGTGAAATAGAAGTCATATATGTGTGTTATACTGGTTAGTTCAAAGTCTTGAGTAGAACTAACCGACTATTGCCTGAAATCGAGTATAAGGTGATTTGGAGGTTTCTTGCACATGGTTTGAAACCGTATTGGGTGTTTCAAATTTTAGAGTCGATGTTACCGTTTGCTGGCAATTGTTTGAGTCGTGTTGCAGATATGAATGTATGCATGTGTTTGTGTGAAAAAACAATTCGGGGGTTATGATGGAATAAGATCGTTTGTCCACGATGTTAGGGGTAATTCAAAGTCTTGAGTAGAATTTACCGTTTGTTGCGGGCATATAAGTTGTGAGTAATTATGATTGGATGAATCGTTTGCTTCATGTACTTGTGTGGGATTTCAAATTCTGAGTAAATACTTCATTTGATCGCTATTGTGTGATCCTTGGTTCTGAAATGGTTGCATGAGCTGTTTGTTGTGAAGTCTTGTGTAGCACCGATAGTTGCATGTGACATTTGAATGGGTAGTAATTTGTTTTGCTATGGGGTATGTTTGTTCGACTGTGGGAAGTCTGAGTACCTAGGATGGAGAATGCATTGAAATAAGTGTGGGGTGGTGTTTGCACTGTTGTGTAGGTTGCTTGATCTGAGTTGGCATTTGTTTGCAGGGAATCATGTTAGGCACCCACAGACCCAGGAAGAAAGTGGCAACCTCTATCTAGAAGAAATAGGTTAAAAGTGGGGGGAATGTACCCCCCGCCCCTGCACTACCTAAGGGTCAGGTCGTTCGGGATGCGCGCAACGACTAAGGAAGGGAAAACATGGTGGAAAAAGCACACCGAGGCTACATATTTTTTTGATGTTTGCATTGACAGGGATAGCTTGGCCCGAGAGTTTCCTAGGATACTGAGGCGGATCCAAGAATTACACATGGAGTTCATATTTGTTGAACCTAGTGAGTGTAACTTGCACATGGTTCAGGATTTCTACGCCAACTCGGCTATGGAGTCCCGCTCCCATTTTGTGATGGTTCTGGAAGTGGATGTGCCTCTCATTCCTGCGGTTATCAATGAAAAAGTTGGTACGTCACAGGACACGAATCCACTGGTGCTCATAGAGCTGAACATTCACCCACCATATCGGTGCATTCGACACACTCTTTGCGGCCCTCAGTCCATGGTGCAATGGACCAAACACAGTGGGAAGTGATATCACCAATCTCTTCCCTACTCTCACATGCTTAGGGAGGCTCGAGTCTAGCTCAAGATTGTGATGAATTGTTTGATACCGGGGCTGCATTACACATACATCACCTGGGACATAGTGTGTCTAGTCTACGCTTTGATGACGTCCACTGAGTTGAACATTGACTCTGTATTAAAATCGGCAATGATGAAGGCTCTTGTGCATAAAGGGCGCAGGTATGCATTTGGTGACCTATACAGGTAAAAGTTTTAATGAGGTGACAGACTTTGTGAAGAAAGTGGAAAGAGTTCGACGTGATGGGCAGGCCAAGAACACAAGTAACTTTCATGGTTCCTACTCCAGAGGTTCAGGTAGGCCGGCAATTGCAGCCCGATCAATTTAGTCAGCCATGCCCGCTTTTACGGGTGGTTACTCAGGAAATCCACAGCAGAATCCTATTCAGGATAGTCAGGGAGCCGCACCTGCGTCTGGCAACATGTCATCTTTTGACAACAGTTGTTACAATTATGGAGAACCTTGACATATGAGGACAGATTGTCCCCATCTCTACATGTCTGACCCCCTACAACAGTAGACTAGAGCAGCGGTACCATTGAGCAGCAATAGTAATTGTAGGGGATCTCCACAAAGTGGATGAGGAGGAAATCAACAAGGTCGTAGAGGCCGGGGAAATGGTAATGCAGGTAGAGGAGCAGTGCAGCCAGGCAAAGAGGTTGCCCGCCAAGATGACAGGGCTTAGTTTTATGCCTTTATGGGCAAGACCGAGGCTGAGGCGTCTGATGCAGTGATCACAGGTACTATTCTTGTCTGTGACCGGATGTCTACTGTTTTGTTTGATCCGGGATCTACTTATTCATATGTGTTAGTTAAGTTTCCCTTGGGATTTGATGCAGTTTATGATGTGCTTGATTCCCCATCCATGTTTCTACCCTAGTTGGGGAGTCTGTCATAGTCAGCCATGTCTATCGTGCTTGTTCTGTCCTATTTATGGGTTTTCAGACTTGGACTGATTTGGTTATTCTAGAAATGACTGACTTTTATATAATCTTAGGCATGACTTGGTTGTCCCCTTAAAATTTTGTGCTTAATTGTAATGCTAAGATTGTAACTAAAGATCTTGGGTAGGGAAAAGTTAGAATAGGAAGGGGTGTACATGCCTAAGTTAGCTAAGGTCATATATTTCGTTTGGGCTAGGAAATTGTTAGGGGAGGGGTGTTTGGCATATTTGGCTCATATTTGGGATGTTGATGTTGAGTCTCCCTCTATTGAGTCTATTCTTGTAGTGTCTGAATTCAAGAAAGTGTTTCCTATCGATTTTCCGAGTATGCCTCCAGATAAGGATATAGATTTCTACATTGACTTGGAGCCGCGCACTCGCCCCATCTCCATTCCTCTTTATCGTATGGCTCCGATAGAATTGAGAGAGCTTAAAGCTCAAATCCATGAGCTTCTTGATAAAGGTTTCATCCGTCCTAGTGCTTCCCCATGGGGTGCTCTTGTCTTGTTTCTTAAGAAGAAGGATGGTAGTATGAGGATGTGCATAGACTACCGACAGTTGAATAGGGTCACCCTTCGAAATAACTATCTTTGTATTGTTTTGGGTGTCCTTGGAAAACAAAAGTTGTATGCAAAATTTTCCAAGTGTGAATTCTGGTTGACTTCAGTTGCCTTTTGGTGCATGTTGTTTCAAAGGAAGGGGTAATGGTAGATCCCAAAAAGATCGAAGCAGTCAAGAACTAGGTCCGGCCTAGCTCTGTGACTAAAGTTAGGAGTTTCGTGAGGCTCGCCAACTACTATCAATGGTTTTTGAAAAAAATTACTTCTATCGCCACACACTTGACAAGGCTGACCCAAAATGAGGTGCCTTTCGAGTGGACTGACAAATGTGAAGAGAGCTTCCAAAACTCAAGACCCTTTTGACCATATCACCTATTCTGACACTACGTGTGGAAGGTAAAAATTTCATTATTTATTGTGATGCTTCACATTTGGGCTTGGGTATTGTGTTGGTGCAGGATAGAAATGTCATATCTTATGCATCGTGGAAGCTGAAGGTGCATGAGAGAAACTACCCGATGCATGACTTGGAGTTGGCAGCGGTAGTGTTTGCTCTCAAGATCTGGCGGCATTACCTTTATGGTGTCAAGTGTGAGGTGTTTACTGATCATCGTTGTCTACAACATGTATTCACTCAGAATGACCTGAATCTGAGACAGTGAAGGTGGATGAAGTTACTCAAGGATTATGATGTTACCATCCAGTATCATCTGGGTAAGGCTAATGTGGTGGCAGACGCATTAAGCCGGAAGACGGTGAGTATGGGTAGTCTAGCTTGCTTGGGTGTGTCCAAGCGACCTTTGGCCAAGGAGATTCAGACCTGGTAGTATAAGTTCATGCACTTGGGCATCTTAGAGAAAGGTGGGGTGTTAGCCAGCATTGAGGTTAGGCCCACATTCATTGCGAAGATCAAGGCTAAGCAGTTTGAGGATGATAGTTTGAATGATCTCAGAAAGAAGACGGTGCCTGACAAGGCACAAGATGCAAATCTTGATGTGGGTGGTGTGCTCAGTTTTAGGGGAAGAATTTGTGATCCCCGAGTGGATGGCTTGATTTAGAAGATATTAACAAAATCCCATGGTTTGCGGTATTCCATTCATCCAGGTATGACCAAGATGTACCGAGATTTGAAATAACTTTATTGGTGGTCTATCATGAAGAAAGACATAGCTGAGTTTGTGACTAAGTGCCAAAACTGACAGCAAGTAAAGTATGAGCATCAAAGGGATGCAGGTTTGCTTCAGCGAATGCCAATCCCTGAATGAAAATGGGAAAAGATAGCTATGGATTTCGTGGTTGGTTTTCCCAAGACCTTGGGGAAATTTGACACTATTTGGGTGGTGGTTGATAGACTGACTAAGTTAGCCCACTTCATTCTAGTCAGAGTAGAATATAATGCTCCGCAATTGGCTAAGGTTTATGTTAAGGAGATAGTGAGGCTGCATGGGGTACCCCTTTCCATCATCTCGGACCATGGTACACAATTCACATTCAAGTTTTGGGGAAAGTTGTATGAGAAGTTGGGAACTCAACTCATTTTTAGCAGATCCTTCCATCCACAGATGGATGGGAAGTCAGAGAGAACTATTCAAGTGCTAGAGGACATGTTGAGGGCATGTGTGATTGACTTTGGAGGGCATTGGGATAAGTTTCTTCCTTTGTGTGAGTTCTCCTATAATAATAGTTACCACTCCAGCATTGAGATGGTACCGTTCCAGGCACCTTATGGGAGGGGATGTAGATCACCCATAAGGTGGTTTGAGGCAGGAGATATGAAACCTTTGGGGGTTGATTTGGTGAAAGATGCTCAGGATAAGGTAAGAAGCATCCAAGCTAAGCTTCTAGCAGCCCAGAGTAGACAGAAAAAGTATGCAGATCGTAGGGTAAAGGACATGACATTTTAGGTTGGTGAGAAAGTTCTTCTAAAAGTGTCACCTATAAAGGGGGTAATGAGATTCGGATAGAAGGGCAAGCTTAGTCCTTGATACATCGAGCCATTTGAGATTCTTGACTGTGTAGGTCCAGTGGCTTATAGGTTTGCTTTACCGCCTAGACTATCTGGAGTCCATCCAGTTTTCCATGTGTCCATGTTGAAGAAGTATCATGGGGATGAAGATTAAATCATAAAGTGGGACTCAGTTTTGTTAGACAAAGACCTTCAATATGAGGAGGAACCAGTTGCAATTCTTGATCTCGATGTCTGGAATATGAGGACCAAGGAAATAAAGTATGTGAAAGTTCAATGGAAGCATCGTCTGGTTGAGGAAGCTACTTGGGAAACCTAGAAGGACATGCGAGACAAGTATCCCCAGTTATTCGACGATTAAGGTAATACTCTACTCTTGCCTTAGCCGAGTTCTCCTAGTTTATCACTCGGGGACGAGTGATAGGTAAATTGGTATCTATTTTAACGACTTGTTCCCGTCGTTATGGAAAAGCCAATAGGGAAGGAATTTGGGCCAAAAAATTTTTGAGTAGTAACTTGAAAATTTCCCGCCTAGGCTAGACTTGGATGAAATTTGAGTCATGTGAGTTCTAGGGAAATCTGGTAATGGATGGGGGATTTAATTATAAGTTTGATCGCGTGAATGGATAGCCAAGACGTTAAGGAGCCTGTACGGCTTCACAGAATCGAATTTGGGAGAGTAGAACTTCTGAAACTGATTTTGGCGTGAAAGAGTAGTTTTAGAACGTCAAGGTTTGAGGGTGTGTTGAGAAATGGGAGCTTGGAACTCAAATTAAGAGTTTCTGTCTTTGTGAAAGCCGCTAGGGAGGGATCAATCCCGCCAGGACAGGGGAGCTGTGGTGGGCCAATCGAGACTTAAACCGGGGAAAAAACCCCCAAGAACGTTATTTTCTGCAAAACCTCATTCTTAAGAGCTAAGGGATGACCTAGAAAAGTTTCTCATCAAATTTCCACGAATTTTCGCGCCAAAAGGTAAGTTAATTATTCCCCAAATCCATATTTCTACTCTTAGAACTTAGAAATCTTGTTAATTATCATTGGGGGAGGGTTTTGGCCTGAAGTTAATGGTGGGAAAAGCCCTAGTTGAGCATTGGGATCATGGGTTTGGCCTTGGGTTGATATTTTGTTATAATCCGGGTAAATTAGGTCTTGTATATTGATCCTTCCATTAATTACTTGATTTAGACCAAGAATAAACTAAAAGACTTCGGAAAGGGAAGGCTCAAGTGTCGTAGGAGTGTTCAGGATTGGTATCGAAGTAGGTAACGGTTCAACTTCCTGTTGTGTTATACATGCCTGTTAATTGCTCCATGGAATGACTAAGTATGAACAATTACATGCCATAAACCTGTTACTTGACTGTGTGAGTATGCGCATTGTTCATTATGGGTGTGATTGTGACTATGGTTGTGCTGACTAGACTAGGTTTCACTTTGCAACACATATATTGGACCGGGTGTCACGTTCTGGCATATATATTGGACCGGATGTCATGTTCCGATACATATATATATTGGATCGGGTATCACGTTGTGACACACTAATAGTTTGGGTGTGGGTTCCATGAAAGGACCATTATAACTGTTATATCTACTTGTAATTGATACTATGGAATTGCAAATTGCTCCTAAAATGATAGTTGAATTATGCATCTTCTATACGTGTGTTTACTGTGTTGTAATTACTTGCTTATATTTCACTTACAGGAGTAGCCGCGTGATCCTACCAGTACACCGTTGTTTCGTGTACTGATATTGCACTTGCTCTTTCCTTGTTGAGTACAGGGCATCTTCGGGCGGCTACTGACAGACCACATCTAGGAGATCATTGACCGAGACCAGATTCGAGGGTGAGCTAGTTCTCTCAGGCTGCCATGGATTCATCATTAGTTTAGTCCATTCTTTTCGGACTCAAACTATATATTTAGTCTTTTACTTATGTTTAGATTTCGGGGTTGCATCCCTTTTTCTTAGACTTGTTGATTTGTAAATTTTGCTACAATGACTTTCAGGTCTAGGGTTCAATTTCTGCGAGGTTTATGTTTGGTTGTTTTTGTTAAACCTTCCGAGTTTATGGGAACTCAGTACTTAATTCATCATTTAAATCTGCTTCCGTATCTTTAAATGGTTTAGTTTCTTGAAGTTTCTTAGTTGGGTTGTGGTAGTGGTTCTCCCCCCACAGGGTTAGTGTGGTTCCAATCACGGCGGTCTGGGTCGTGACACTAATGTAGAGCACAAAAGATGTGATAGACATGTATGGTCTAATTGTTCCATAAATTGGAAAAAGGAAGAAAGAAGAACACATTTTTTGCTTTGTGTTAAGGCTTCATATGAAGTGAAGTTGAAAGATGAACTTGAAAAACTTGCAAAACCTGATGAAGGTATATGTGAAGAGGTATTAGCATATAATAAAGAATTTTGGTGCGGGTTTTTTTTTCTACATCTTCTAAATGTGATGTTGAAAATAACATGTGTGAAATCTTTAATTTTTTGGATAATCAATCCTAGACATAAGTCAATTATTATTACGTTAGAGAAAGGTATACATAAGATTATGAATAACCATGTCATTATGAGGAGATTCGTTAATACTTGCATAACATATATCTTTCTGGTGGCAAGGTTAATTATAGAAGACAATAAAAATGTGTCTAGGAGGTGTAAAATATTATCGAATGGGGATTCTGAATTTGAGATTAATGAGGGTGATGCTAGGTTTATTGTTGACCAAGTAAGAAGGGTACCTTTACTTGTAGAAGTTGACAATTCGATCTGAAAACATGCTATCTGTTTATATTCGGAGGTACTGTTATATCATAATGATCTACAAAATAATCTATTACTGCTATTTCTTCAAATCATACTAAGATAATAGCTATTCATCAAGTAACTAGAGAATGCATATGATTGAAATCAACGATACATTTTATCAACGAAACATGTGGCCTAAAATGTGATAGCAAAGTGCCCATAGTTCTATTTGAAGATAATGATGCATGCATAGCCAATTAAAAGGACTCTTCATAAAAGAATATAGAACGCACCACATTTCACCAAAAAATATCTTCAGACATGATCTTTAGAAGAACCTTGATATTCATATACATCAAATTCTTTTCGGTGATAATCTAATGAATTTTTTCATCGAATTCTTACTAAGTGCAACTCTTGAGAAGATGGTATACAAGATCGGAATGCGAAGATTAACCATCTGAATCACAAACTTTATTGGAGGAAGTAAATTATGCATTGTACTATTTTTTAAAATTAAGATTTTATCCCACTAAATTTTTTCTGATAAGAATTTTAACAAGGCAACGGGGAAATGCTTACTACTATATGCATTGTTTTTTTTTCTTTACTAATATCTTTTCTTACTAAATTTTTTCTAGTAAAATTTTTAGTACGACACATTATCTATTAAATGAACTCAAAATGGGAGTATTATAAATACACTGTATTATGAATATCCTTTACACAGTTTATGAATAAACCTTCAATCGAATATCAATGTAATTGAATAAACATGCAATACATAAATATATGATTGTATACGAATACACAAGTAAATAGATTCTAGTTCATTTGACAATGAGTCAAAAAATCAAATAATAATTAATATCTTTTTACATTTACTTTATTTTCATTTCACCATGATAAAAAACCGAATTATAATTAGTATCTTTCTATATTTACTTTATTTTTCTTTGACCATGAGTCAAAAATTGAATAATAATTAATATCTTTCTAATTTACTTTATTTTCATTTGACTATGAGTCAAAAATCAAATAATAATTAATATCTTTCTATATTTACTTTATTTTCATTTGACAATGAGTCAAAAACCAAATAATAATTAATATCTTTTCATAATTACTTTATTTTCATTTGACCATGAGCCAAAAATTGAATAATAATTAATATCTTACTATATTTACAATCCTTTTCCTTCCCAATTTCGTCATCAGATTTTGATATATATATATATATATATATATATCAATATCAATATTCAATATTACCTTAAAAGCATGAACTCCTAACTTGCATTGTTAAATTAATATAATATCCCTAGCTTAGGTTGTGACTTTTTTTGATGAGTTGTGACTTTTCCGATAAGTTGTGACTCTTTTCAATGGGTTGTGATTTTTCGATGAGTTGTGACTTTTCCAAAGAGTTGTGAATTTTTCAATAAGTTGTGACTTTTTCAAAGAGTTGTGACTTTTTCAATAAGTTGTGATTTCTCGGAAAGGTCATGACTTTTCAGATAAGACACAAAAAACATTTGTTCATACTACCCTTTGTTGACTATAAATAGAGGGACTTCCTCTAATTTTTCAACCACAATTTTTTTAAAACTTCTACTCTTCTTCTTTCTTGCATTTTAATTTTTTTTGAGTGATTTATTGTCGTTGAGTGAGTTCGAATATGAGGTACTACTATTCTGATGAAGTAAGTCGTTCTATCCTAAGAGGGTATATTCCATAACCTCGAGTACTTGAGGAAAATATGAAGTTAACATGATGTAATCTAAATTCATTTGTTTTTGTTAATAATTTCTCTTGTGATGTAGATTTATGCTTCTGAATATCTTTTTCCAAAAATTTAGAGAATTGTCACGATTTGTTTTTGATGCTCAAGACAAAAGAATGACTGTTTATCAATGTTATTTATGTGAACATTGCCATTTTGTTTTACTTATTTACTATTTCTTACTATTAGTTTAATTTTTATTATTTATTTAATAGCAAATTTTATGAGATAAATATTTTCATTAATGCAAATATGTATTTATATTTGGGTAGGTATTAGTATTCCAATTTAAGTATTATATATGTCACAAATATATTATCAAGTTAACAAGATCTTCTAATTTCAAAATATATTATTTTAAAATGTTCCGAGTTTTTTTTAAAAATAAAAAAACTCACAACAAATGTGAAAATCTGTGAATATATAAAATTTAGTTGTTCTCCACATGTTCATATGACATCTAAATAATTTAACGTAGAATATACATGCAAAGCACATCTGGTTAGATGACAAGAAAAATACAAAACAAATATTGTTTATAAGGTAATATTAGTGAGATAATACTAATTACACGATTGAACCTCATCAAATTGAAATAAATATATACATTATTCCATTTAACTAATAAAATATTTCATTGACCATCTTCATAGGTTTGCGTGAATAAGAGATATATATGAGGATTCACATTGAACATTCACAAAAAAATCTGCAATATTATATTTTGCTAAACTTATTATTCAAATCTTCACTTAAATAAGCAATACTATTTACTATAACATATATTTTTGGAATTGGTAATCACGTGCAATGCACGTGTCAAAAAACTAGTATATATATATATAACCCTAAGCATTATACCCCCAATACATATTACATGAAGTTTCTTTGTTCATTTCCAAACTGAGCTTTGCCCATTTTAGTTAGTAAGCATTTTTATTATTATTGCTAGTATTTCTTGCCTAGTGAAACATCATTACAAATTGTTAGTCATGGTTATACTAACTTCGTGAGATTATTGGATACTCATTCCAATTCAAATGAGAGAAAAAAAAACACAAGAAATCAAGTGTTTTCTATCTTCATCTTGATTTTTTGTCCTTTTTCTGTCATTTGAATAGGAATCAGCATCCAATAATCTCACAAAGTATTTTTTAGCATGGCTGGCAACCGATATTGATGTTCTACTAGGCAAGAAATTCTTCGTAATCTTAGCCTAAATGCCTTTCCCATGAAAATCCAATCCTTTTAAGAATGCTCTGTGTTCATCCTCTACCCATGCATTTCCTTTCTTGATTTTTCTTCCCACAAAATGTTTTTCAGACGTTATTTTAACACTTAGTTGTAGTAATCTAAACATCAAACAGTTTCAATTTTATGCTTTTGCCTTTCTCACAGGATGTTCTGGGATTATGCCCATTTCTCCCCATTACTAATTTTTCTCTCTTAATTTGATAATTCAAGAACAAAAGTGTATGTATAAGGAGTAAAAATTCCCTTTTTATGCAAGAGATTAAATAATAGTGTCAAATTCAATATCCATTTTGCTATATGAGTATTGTAGATCTATGGTAGTGAAATTATTCTCTCTTCATTAGTAATTTAATTTTAGGATCAATTCTGATGAGATTAATGTGTCTTATTTTGTTTTGCATAATCGTCTTTTTCTTATCGGATTTCATTGTTTATGAGTAATTCATTCAATCTTCCTATAGATGTTGGTGTTCTTTATACCATGTATGTGGGAATAATAGTTCAATACTGATCCTATTTCTCTCTAGTACTTCAAACTTTAAGACATAATTTACCTAAATTCTTTTTGGGCAGATTGATCATATTCTGAATTATTTTATTGTTATGAATAAGTTGCTTATTCTATTTACCTTAGATTTTCACAGAAGCAGTCTATTGAGCTTTCTTTTTGGTTTGTTGGTGGCTCACAGAACCTGTTTTACCGAAGCTCATGGTGCATATTTATCCATCATCTCCAAATGGTTTCAGCAAACTAACAAGCTCCAAGAACAACATTGTAGAGGTACTTGCATTTAAATAATTGTGTTTTGTTCCATTGTGAGCTGAGCTCTCTTGAACTATACTCATCAGCCAAACTAGCTAGATCATTCATGCCGTCTGCTTGGAAACGAGAACATGAATATGAAGATCAAAAAGTTATTGCCTTCCTTCTCTGTATGCACACCAAGATTTTCTCTTCTTTCCCATTATTTTTTAGCCAAGTCATACGAAAATGCTCGCTCTAGCTCTTGCTAAGGCATTCTCTTTTCAACCTTTGCCTAGAATCCTTCTATACACTACGTTAGTTGAAACTGAAATCAAGTCATATCAGAAAAAGAAAATTCTCGTGTGCCTGCAAAGTTTATCTAAGGCTCCTTTAACATTACAATTATTGTATACAAAAGTTTGTCTGAAAATATATTGAACCAGTATTCCATAATCATGATTCCGCTCAATCGTTTTCATTCTTCTACACGTTCATATTTTGTTGCTCATGATTATGCCAACATCATGGGTTAGCTTGGAGTCACTTGTGATTCTAAGCACTGTGTGTAACACCTAGGAATTTGGAAAAGGAAGAAAGGAGATTTTCGTGTCTGAATTCTGGTTTTATGGGTCCCATCTACAAATCATATAAGCTTCTATGGGCCGTAGATGGCATCCGTAAGAAGAGAGAAAAGAATATTTTCAAAACAAGTCCCAATACCTTTTGAACGGTTCACTAGGACGGTCCGTCATCCTTTGTACGATTCGTAGATAAGTATCGTTTGTGAGACTTAGTAAAGTTTTGAGGGTCAAAGTTGGTTTCTACAGAACGTAGAGAGACCTACCAACCGTAGAAATGTCACGTCAAAGTATAGGTGAAATCATGGTCCAGTACTTGATCTACGGTTGACCAGTACGGACCGTAGATGTCACTCCCCGAACTACCCCCGAGACGCGGACACGGGACCTAGGACCACAAGTGATCCCAAGCTAACTCTGCCAGATGGGGAATACCCATATACTATAACTAAGATAAATAAAAACTGATGAGTTTAACACAAAGAAGATATTAACTCAATTTTAAGCTGAATCTAACTATGTGTGAAAATAGCCTCTAATGGACTAAAAATACTGAAAAGAAACTCCTGACTATTGTCCTCGAAGAATGAGGACTCACCACTGATTCTGCTGAACTGGAGATCGGGAACCGATCTAAGCGTGATCTGGATGCGAGAACCTGAACCTACATCACGAAGAGATGTAGCACAGAGTATGCGTCAGTACTTGAAAGGTACTGAGCATTCATGATAGAATAAAGCTGAAATAACATATAACTGAACAAACAAAATAAGTAATGATATAATCTGAATATGATATAGATACTCAATACTTAGCTAACTGAATGAAATGATCAATATATAACATGTTGAGACTGAATGCCGAACATACTGATACATGGTCAATGCAATAAAATCTGACTAAACTGTGGGAGCTACTAATAACTGATAATAAACCAACATGAGCTAAATGTGGAGTCCGATGTATACGCCCCATCGAGGGGACTCAATAAACCCTGCCAGACGTATAGAGGCATGCTGGCGTGAACACTGAAATGATGCCCACAGAGGGGACTTACAACCTACGTGGCTAGTAGTTCTGGGACTATTTGGGTACGCTGAACCCTAGTCCAACTCGATATTATGCTACTTCCAATGGAATAAGTGATTAACAAATTATGACTGAATTTCTGTAAGTTACCTGGATAGCTCAAACTGAACATGCAAACTGAGTATGCAACAATTAAACTGATATTGATACATTAATAACCGAGGCATGTATAACTGAATAACTGAAATATCTTACCTAGCATGTGTCATTCAAGAACTAAAGAAATACATAGCTAGGGTTCTGAAATTCATGCAATAAACTGAATATTAACATACTAATCTTATTTGGATCATTCTAACAGCTAAGAACTCATTAATTCTAACATTCAAGAAACCCTAGGTCTAGTCATAGTAAGGGAATGAAGAAACTGACTGAAAACTAGGGACCTAATGGGTGAAAGGAATCCACTAGTGAAATCCCACATACCTGGTGATGAATTCCACAGAGAAGTCTTTAGATTTCAGGGCTGGAACTGATGGAACCTTGTTGGGTTCTTGAACTAGGGTTCTTGACCTTTTTCTCCTCTCTTGCTTCTAATTTTCTAAGTTTTGATTAAAGATCTGACTTGGGTAAGTTCTAGTTATATTTCTAGGCTTAAACTGACTAAAACCACGAAATTTAGGATTAAAACGACGAAGTTTAGGTGTCCAACAAATAAGGAAAAAACCGAAATAACCCTGACTTAAACTACAGATGGGATGACCACGGCCACCTTCACTGACCCTGAAAGGGACCACGGACCGTGAAGTCGGTCGTTGTCTGGACTGGGTTCTAAAACTTGGAGGGAGGGGATCTGGACTACGGCCACTACCACGGCCCGTGTGGAGGACCACAGACTGTGAAGGTCCCCGTGGTCCTCACTTAGGCTGAGGTCTGGGGGCTTCATGTTGGGAGTTTACTGGTTAAACTCCACGGAAGCTCCCCCGGATCGTGTGAAGGACCACGGACCGTGAAAGTGTCTGTGGTCTTCACTTGGACCTGGGGGTTCTAGGGCCAAGCTAGGGGGGTCTATTGGTCTGACACTACGGATGCCACCACGGCCCATCGTTGTGACCAAGGCCCGTGAAGGGTCCCGTGGTCTGACGCCTGGGCCGGGTGAAGTCAAAGTCTGGACCACGGGCAGGTTAACGGACCGTGGACTCTATCAGGGTCTGTGAACCCTGCCGTGGTTCACTGGTTCAGGTAAATTCTGCAATTTTTTCTAGGCCTGGTTTTCGAGGTGTTACAATATCTCCCCCTTGGGATAATTCGTCCTCGAATGAAGACTAAACTATCCGAAATGAAGGGAATGAAGTGCAACCCTACCACTAAGCCTTGAAGGCTGATTTCTGACTGAAATGAGTTCCAAAAACATGCAAATACGCTGAAAATGTAAGTATAGACTGAAGGAACATGATACTAAGACTGATTTCACACATGAATGACTGAAAAACCGAAGAGGAACTATTACCTCAAGATGGAATGGATTCGGAAGGAAAGAGGTGAGCATACTTGGCTTTCATGGTTTCTTCTGCTTCCCAAGTAGCTCCCTCTACGGCCTGACTCCCCCACCAAACCTTGACTGAAGGAACTTCTTTGTTTCTCAATCTTCTAACATGACGATCAAGAATCTCAACTGGTACATCCTCATAAGAAAGGCTATCTTTAACAGCCACACTCTCTAATGGCACCACGGATGCTGGATCACCCACACACTTCTTCAATAGTGAAATTTGAAAGACTGGATGCATTTATGCTAAATCTGCTGGCAACTCTAGCTCATAAGCCACTTTACCAATCCTTTTCAAGATACGGTAAGGGCTTATGTATCTGGGGCTGAGCTTCCCTTTCTTGCCAAATCTCATCACCCCCTTCATAGGTGACACTTTTAGGAAAACCCAATCATCAACTTGGAACTCTAGTTCCCTTCTCCTTACATCTGCATAAGACTTTTGGCGACTCTGGCTGTCTTAAGTCTATCTCTAATGAGTTGCACTTTCTCCATAGCATAAAGGATTGAATCTGACCCTATCAAGGCTGCTTCACCTACTTCAAACCAACCAACATGAGATCTGCATCTACGCCAATACAATGCCTCATAAGGGGCCATCTAAATGCTGGAATGGTAACTATTGTTGTAGGCGAATTCAATAAGAGGAAGGTGATCATCCCAACTACCTTTGAAATCGATCACACAAGCTCTCAACTTGTCCTCTAAGGTCTGAATGGTACGCCCTGCCTGACCATCCGTCTGGGGATGAAATGTTGTGCTAAGATTAACCTGAGTACCAAGACCTTTTTGAAATGACTTCCAGAAATGAGAGGTAAACTGAGGACCTCTATATGAGATGATAGACAAAGGGACCCCATGCAGCCTCACAATCTCATTAATGTAAAGCTTGGTGTAATCCTCCGCCGAATATGTAGTCTTGACCACCAAAAAGCGAGAAGACTTAGTAACTCTATCAACAATCACCCAAATGGAGTCATGATGTCTGCGAGTACGAGGTAAAACCGTGATGAAGCCTATGTTGATCACTTCCCACTTCCAAGTGGGAATGTCAATCTCTTGAGTCATACCTCCTGGTTTCTGATGTTCTACCTTGACTTGTTGGCAATTGGGGCACTTAGCGACAAAATCTGCTATATCTCTTTTCATACCATTCCACCAATAGACTTCCCGCAGATTGTGGTACATCTTAGTGGCACCTGGATGAATAGAATATCTGGAGTTATGGGCCTCTGTAAGAATATGTTGTCTCAATTCACCCACATCAAGAACACACAATCTACCCTGATAGCGAAGTACACCATCTCCCCCTTGGGAGAAAACCTCCACTCTCTGATTTTGGACTGCATCCTTAAGTTCAAGTAAGATTGGATCACTGTCTTGCTTTTCCTTAACCTCTATTACCAAAGAAGATTCTGCCCCATTTTGAACTGTTACACCACCATCTGATATGCTCATAAAATGAACTCCTAGGCGAGCAAGTCTGTGAACATCCCTTGCTAGCTCCTTTATTTCTTCCTCAACATATGCTACACTACCCATGGATAATCTGCTAAGAGCATCTGCTACTACATTTGCCTTACCTGGATACTAATGCACACTCAAATCATAATCATTGAGGAACTCAAGCCAATTTCTCTAGCGAAGATTCAACTTTTTCTGGGTGATAAAATACTGGAGGTTCTTATGGTCTATGAACACATCTACATGAACACCATACAAGTAGTGTCTCCAAATCTTGAGTACAAATACCACTGCTGCAAGCTCGAAGTCATGAGTCGGATAATTCTTCTCATGTACCTTAAGTTGTCTAGAAGCATAAGCTATAACCCTACCTCGTTCCATCAGCACACAACCTAGGCCGACCCTGGATGCATCACAATAGATCACATAACCATTTGAACCCTCTGGTAGAGTCAAGACAGGAGTTGTAGTCAACCTAGTTTTCAATTCTGTGAAGCTTTTCTCACAATCATCTAACCATCGAAACTTGACTATCTTCTGAGTCAACCTAGTCAATGGTGAGGCTATGGATGAAAATTCCTCCACAAACCTTCTGTAATAGCCCGTTAGACCCAAGAAACTTCTGATATATGTAGCAGAGGTAGGTCTGGGTCATTGTTTCACTGCTTCTATCTTCTGGGAATCTACTCAAATTCTTTTACTAGACACAATATGCCCAAGGAAGGCAACTGATTGTAACCAAAACTCACACTTGTTAAGTTTTGCAAATAACTTGCGATCTTTGAGAGTTTGCAGAACAACTCTCAAATGACTCGCATGTTCTTCCTCATTCCTAGAGTAAATGAGGATATCATCAATAAAGATGATAACGAACACGTCCAAGCATTGCTTGAACATTATGTTCATCAAATCCATGAAAGCTGCAGGAGCATTGGTTAGTCCAAATGACATGACTACAAATTTATAATGACCATACCGAGTTCTGAAGTCTGTCTTCAAAATGTCACTATCTCTGACTTTAAGCTGATGAAAACCCGATCTGAGGTCTATCTTTGAGAAATGACTAGCACCCTGAAGTTGGTCAAACAAGTCATCAATCCTGGGGATGGGATACTTATTCTTGATTGTGACATTATTCAACTGCCGATAGTCAATGCACATTCTGAGAGAACCATCTTTCTTCTTTACGAACAACACTGGTGCACCCCATGGCAAAATACTAGGTCTGATGAAGCCCTTATCTAGAAGGTCTTTCAACTCCTCTTTCAATTCCTTAAGCTCAGTTGGAGCCATTTTGTAAGGAGGAATGGATATAGGCTGGATATCTGGAAGGAGATCCATTCCAAAGTAAATTTCCCTATCAGGAGGGACTCCGGGAAGATCTTGTAGAAACACTTCTGAAAACTCATTAACCACTGGAACTGACTCAAAAGTTGGTGTTTCAGAGCTTGAATCCTTAACCCGAACTAGATGACAGAGATAACCCTTAGAGATCATCTTTCTGTCCTTAAGGTAAGAAATGAATCGACCCATAGGCGCTAAGCTACTACCCTTCCATTCTAAGATTGGTTCGTCTGGAAAATGAAAATGAAAAATCCTAGTTCTACAATCGATTGAGGCATAAAATGAATGTAACCAATCCATGCCTAGAATGACATCGAAGTCTACCATTTCTAACTCTACAAGATCTGTTGAGGTGACTTTCTGAGAGACTGTGACAGGGCAATTTCTGTATACCCGTCTAGCTATAACTAGGTCACTGACTGGAGTAGAGACTGAGA
>JAJOOS010002961.1:0-68116 GCA_029582725.1 Solanum chiquidenum | reverse complement strand
AAAAAAAACTTATGAGTTTACTTCAGGCACGAGACATGCACGATTGAAATAGCGAAATTCATGTATGAAGTTTGACAAACTTCAGACACTTTTGTTTGAAGTGTGGCCTTGTGAATTTAAGGCTATCCTTAGACGTTTTTGTCTAAAGTTTGATATGGCTTGTTAAGACCAATTTTAGATATTTTTTGCTTAAAGTGTGGACTTGACAAAGCCAAACATTAAACATTTTTGCCTGAAGTTTAGTATCACTTGTCAATGTCATCTTCAGACATTTGTCATAATTGCTTCCAGTGTGCAAATTGCTTATCCATATTCAAAGAAAACTTGAGCAAATTTATTAACAAGTATTTAACAAATCATTGACAACCCTCTTGATAAACTTAGTCTGAAGCTCATTAACACTTATACAAATTAAATAATTTTTAAAAAAGTGATTATGGGTTATATATATATATATATATGAATCATCGTTCAATATGCTCCAATTTGGTTCATATTACATCTTAATTAAATGATGCATACACAACTCTGGAAATTATATCACGTAATGCAATCTTATAATTAATTAGCTGATACAATATATAATACTTATAACAAAGACATTAATCTATACTTCTAGTTCTTGGATTGATCCGTAGAAGTAGTCACTAATGTTAACGGGCGAAAACCATGATCAACACTGGCATTCCATACTTTGTCAATATCAAACATCATGTCACCACACTCATTCTCATTCCAACCTTCCAATGCATGCAAAATCCCAGCTATTCTCCATGCACTCATCACTCTTCTTGGAAGCCAATTCTACAATTATTATTATTGTATAGTAATGTTACTATTATTAAACAATATCGAATAATACCATCGAAAAATATAATATTATTTTCTAATTACCTCACAAGAGTCTACATTTTCAAGATGTTTAGGAGTAATCATAGCTGGTGTGTTGAAGTAGAAGCAATCCTTGCGAGCTTTTCTTGGTGGGAATTGTGAATAAGGAATGAACAATGTTCCTTTTGGCGCTTTCAATTGTTCATCTTCACTCAATCCATCCCCTACTAGCCATGTCTATAGTATAATGTCTCAATCAACAACTTTTTTCGCGATTTTGTTATGAAGAATCAAGATTTGATCAGGACAGTAGTATATATATTTCGATGTTGCTTTGGTTGAATACGTACCTTTGAAACATATGATTTCGACAGGACCAAATTAGTTGCAGCTTCACGGGTAAGCTTTGCATTAAGTCTCTTGTACTCTTCTTCGTGTAACGTGGCAACCTATGTATATTAAAAAAAGAAAATTAGTACACAATAATAAACGACCAAAAATCTAATCAAATATACCTGAATTCCTCTTTGGCACAAGGCAAGGGCAATGGAGTAAGCAACTTTGGACAAATGACCTCGAAGGACAACGTGAGAAGTTCCTTTAGGAATGGAGTTGAGGACCACGGCGACAGCTAGGCTACTTCCATCAACCACCTTCACTTTCAACTGAGGATGCCTTTTTAGGTAAAGTTCACCATTACTATTCAACTTCTCTTCCTATAAGGTTACATTTTTTGTATAAGTATATATCAATAGGGTGTAGAAGAGATAGAGATGTTGTTTCTGATAGACCCTCGGCAAACATTTCAAAGCAATTTGAAAAAAAAAATAGCACATATACTCTGGACTTGCCTGATTTAAGAGTCCAAGGCTCAAAACTTTTATGCCTTTGTTATCTGCTTCCATAATGGATTCCTCAATCAAGTTGTTGATAGTCTCTCTTTGCCATTTCATAAAGTACTACAACAAAATCAAGAATCATATCAGTCTGATAATCGCTTTAACAATCTTGAATAATATAGATTACTTACTTGTACGCGATACTTTGGGATAGCCCAAGTTTGTAATTTGATATTCTTGAACATATTTCTCTCAACAACAAATGTACGACCATAAATCCAAGTAATCATTATTGACCATAGTGTAACGGGCCACATTAACCAAAAATACCACCTAGAGGTGTGAGGGTTCGAGGCCAACGATGCAAATCCTAGTCGAAGGTGGTAAATGGATTCTGGAGTCGTTAGATGTGTTAGGTGCACCACATCAGGCACTTCAGCTTCTCTTTTAAGTGACTTCTCATACAATGTGTCTGAGGACTTGTCCAATGTATCGTAGATATAGTCATACATTGGCATGAAAAGAGAATAATTTGTCCTGAATTGAGTGTGATGTAGTGAGTGGTACCTGTACCATCAAAATGTTAATTTATTTTAGAGGCAAAAGATTAAACCAAATCTTTTTCTTTCTTTCTTTTTTAAACTCTGTGTCAAGTCAAATAACATCACGTTAATTGAGACAAGAGGGTACGTAAAGTTTTGAAAGCGGTTAAAAACTCTGTGTTGAGTATCTTTATGTGGTTAAAAACTTTGATATAAAATGTTGTACTATATGGTCCGGTCCCCCTAGCTAGTTTTAGGCATGTAAATATTGTGATTCAGATGTAGGGACTCTGCATTATGAACCTTTTGGCTTTTAAGATGCGCTTTCATTTCGGTTAGTTGCCATTTTTACTAGCTAGGCGTAAATTATTTTGAGTAAAATTAAGCTTATTGAAATACAGGGCGATAGAGAAGACTTACGAGGGCGTATACATGAAGTACTTGAGAGGGGGAAATATGGAGAAGATCCACTTAGGAATTAGCTCAAAATTGCAATGGCCCATGTTGTTCATGACATCAATATAGGTAACATAAGCACCAAATGAAGCTATAGAAGCAGTCCCAGTGAATACAGTTGTGAACAAGGGTATGGAAAAGAGTGTGAAATATGATAAATGCTCAGCAAATGGATGAATCACAGCTGCAAAAATACCACCAACAAAAAAAATGTACAATGAGTCCTCACGAATAGATAAATTTAATAAAATAGTCGATGGTTAAAAACACATCTGAACTATCGTTTTTCGCGAGTTTCATATCTCAACTATCAATTGATCCCTTTTTCTACCTAAACTGACATCATTGTTCAAACTTCAAATAGGAAAAAGGAACAAATCATGGGGAATTTATAGGCAAATATTGGGGAATGTGGACCCATTATCTATTAGTAAAACTAGACATTTATGTATATATTTTCTAAAATTAGTATAATATTATCTGGTGGCACCTATGCTACAAGAAGATTAGACGGTGCACACCTAAATGACTAGGGAGCAATTTAAGTGGTGCATCTTCTAGTAAACATGGATTCGCCATGGTGATAGTTCAGACAGATAAAAAGAACAATCGATAGTTTTGAAATGTGAAATTACTGAGATGTGTTTTTGACCACTATGTCTTAATAGAATTAGCATATTTTAAGATAATGAACTTACAAGTGATGGGCTCAGTAGCAATAGAGGAGTGATGATGAGAATGATAACGAGAGTAGAGAAAATGATGATGCAGAGCTCTATGAAGCCAATAATAAAGGAACTCGACAGGACCGCTATGAAGCAAGCCAATTATAATGATCCCATCAGTTCTCCACACAGGCATGTGATGAGCTTGTTCCAGCATCAGGTATCCAATATAGTATAACACTCCATTAAATATGATTTGATCATCCCTACAAATATAATTTAACATTAATTATAAGTCAACCTTTTAGCGTAAGTTGTGTCTGGATATGTATTTTAGTTGGAAAATATGTATTTAAAATTTTGTAAGAAGTCCAAAAAAAACAAAACTAGAGTGCCTATTTTCAAGAACTTAAAACTATCTGAAGATCAGATTTTCAAAAAAAATTCAAATATCATGACTAAATAGATATTAAAAAATTTGATCCATAATCTAGGTCCAAAAAGTTAGCTTAATTAATACTGTAATTACTGTAATTTGCATTTTATTTTATTTTTTTCCTTTTGTTGGTACAGACCAAGAGAACCTAATATAAATACTCCTACATGGTTTAGGTTTTCACCTACCAAGTAAGAAATTCCGGATTGTATGACTAAATTAAGGCTTATACTCAGACTAAGCTAGCGTTTGGCCATAGATTTCCAAATATTCTTGGCAAATATTATTTGGGTGAAATCTCACCATGTGTTTGGCCATAGTATTTGTGAAACATATTTCACTTTTTTAGAAAAATATGATTTATATCCATAAGTTTTAAAAATTATCAAAATTAATCATAAGTTTGTATTACAAGTCAATTGGATCATCGTTGCAACAAATAACAAGCAGTGTCCATGACACTGGAGCAATGTGATAGTTTGGAGTGAGTGCAACGAGCATCATTCCATACATCGTGAAGTAGACAAAGCACATGACTTTGTTACCCTGAACCGATTGATCATCATTTTCATCAACAATCATATCATCACTTTCATATTCACTGAATATTTCATCACTACTTTGGTGCTCACGTAAAATTAATACAACGCAAACAACTATTATAGATGGTGTTTTTGTAAAAGATAAAAATTTGATGTAAAATTTCAATTTTTAATAGATCCAAATAATGAGATTTGGCCCAAATACTAGAAAAAACTAGTATTTGGGAATTTGGGATATTTGCCAAAAATATTTACCAAATAATGGCAAATTATATGAGCAAATATTATTTGCCAAATTTCCCCCCAAATATTACTTGGGAAATCTATGGCCAAACAGGCACTAAAACCTTTCCATAAAAAAAATTAAATCTTTTGGTTTAATTGAAGTTATTTCATGAGGAAAATATTTTTCTTTGAGAAGTATTTTTAAAATATTTGATTGGTGAGTGAAATATCTTTTGGAAAAAATGTATGTATTAAAGATAAAATGTAAAACGTAGCAAGTAAATGAAGTTATGAACTATGAAATTAAGAGTTAAAATATTGCAAGGAAAGATAAGTCATATTTCCCTATTTCTAGAAAAACAAACTTTTCTCTTAAACAAACATAAAAAAATGACTTCGATCTTATCAATCACATCAATATTTACTTTCTCTAGCAACTAAAAAAAAAATAAAAAAAAATCTTCTGTTCAAATTATAGAAAGTACGTACCAGTTGCTCTCTCTGTCAACTTGATCAAACTCGATGCTCTTATCAACGATTCGATTATTACCCTTTGCAGTTCTGTATCGAGATAGAGATATCCATATCTGGTTGTGAATGATTCTCGAGAGTAAAAGTGGGAGAATGATTATGTATACAATGTCTCTCTGCTTTTCATCTTTGCTCATAAAATATGTGTATGTGCTATGACACACAAATGGTGCCAATACCAAGTACTAATTCATTTCAAGAAACAATAATATAATTAATTACAGCTTCATGATGTTTAATTAAGTGCAAAAATGTATATATTATAAGGGGGGAAAAAAGTATAGTATAGTACCTTGAAGTTTCCAAGGCAAGTCCATGGCCATTCAGTGAGAATGCCAGGTTTAGAAGCCATGCTTTAGCAAATTAAGCTTTTAGTTTTGACCAGCTTAGTTTGTTCTCTCACTCTCCTCTTAAAGCTAAAGTCATCTCCTTATATAGAACTCTATTATAGGGACAGGCACACTCCACTTGTCTTGCTATTTTATTTTTTTAATTTTCAGAATTTCGAAAGTCAAATAATTTATTTTTTTGGTTAATTATAGTTTCTAATATGCCTTGTAGTATTTTCTTGATCATTTACAATTAATTTAATATTCTAAATTTAGATGGTCGAAAATTGTATGAAAAATATTAGTATCCAGTAGTTGGGGTCAGGATTTTTAATATGGGGTTCAAAATTTGAAGAAGTAAACACACGAATTAGTCGAAAGGGATTTGACATTTACTATATATATCTAAAAAATAACTTTAACCATGTATAAATAGTAATATTTATGTTGGCTCCGCCCCTGAGTATTAGTTGCAATATTTCTCATATTAATATGACAATAATATATTTTAAAATATTAGTCAAAGTTCATGTGATTTGATTTTTGAAAAAAAACAAAACTGACTAATAAAAATAAATACGGGTGTTTTTTACATAATTTCCAAAAATATATAAATTGTATACCTAAATTTACGGTTAAAACTAAAAAGTTTTATTTTTAAAAACTTTGAATTATGTTATATAAATTGAGACACATGTAATAGTTAAAATAGTCCGTCCAATTAATGCCTTTACCCCTAAGCGTCCCTAGAATCGATAAGCACATGTAGCTAAAAGGGGATCATCACTTGAATTTTTTAAAGTTTTTTTAAGTCTTGCCATCACTTGAAATTAAGGCAAGTACTCTCCCATGGACATAGTCACGTGTAGCCAAACGAATTTGTACGGTACCTGGCCAAAGAGTTATAAAAAAAAAGGGGGGGGGGGGGGGAATTACTCACATATACTTGGTATATTATAAATTAATTTGAACGTTTTCATTTTAGAAAAATTATCTAAATGCATAATTTATTTTATTATATTTTTTAAATTTTCCTATCATTTAAAAAAATTACAAAAATTTCTACTCCCTCCTATTCTATACATTATTTTACGCGATATATCAATTGATATTGGGATGTTGAGTGATATATTCAAAATCGAGACGTGATATATCAAGACGTTGAGGGATGTATTCGAAATCAAGACGCGATGTATTGAGACGTTTTGGAATGTATTCGGATTCTACTAAATTTAAAGGATTTTTGTAATTTGGAAAAGAATAGGATTAGAATGTAAATTTAATTTTATATGATATAGGTTGAATTCGATAAGAGCTTTACAAAAAAGAAATGAAATTTTTGAAACATATAAATATAATTTTAAAACTCGTGATTTCAATCATGTTATAATTATATTTATCTGATTAAAAAAATTATTAAGAATAAAATGGGATATGTATAAGTTGATTATCTCCAAATTTATAAGTATGTCTCTTTTTTCAACAAATTAAAAATAAAAAAGTGTGTCCTATAGGCTGGATACCATAGAATATATTAAAAGAGTTTAAATTCTGTTTATAACACTATAATGTGACAAGCGCCTGTTAAGCCAAAATTGAAGTGCGTGGAGATTAAAATTTATAATCAAACCCCACAAAATATGTGTTGGATTGAATTCAATAGGTTTTGTTTAAATAGTATATTTGTTTTAATAAATTTTCTAAATAGGTACAAATATCAAATTTGGAATCCAACTATTAACTATTATTTTATAAATACTGACGTGAAAAATAAAAAATGGACTAGTAGAATTGGTAAAGTATCTAGCTTGCTTGTACATATTCGTGATGTTCTTTATCTTTTAATAAAAAACCGATATGAATTCATTTAAAAAAAAAAAAAAACTGATAAAAATGAACGGAATGAATAGTTAATTATACCTTAATTTTCTAAAATTAACTATACATACTCCCTTTGTCCCTAATTACTTGTCCACTTTTGAATTGACACATCTATTAAGAAAACAATTAATGACATAATGAGTTTACCATTTTACCTCTATTAATTATGAAGTGGATGAAAAGTTCTACATTTTTAAAAATAATTAATCATTTAATTGAGGGTATAATAGGTAAAAAAAAATTGTCCTTTCTTGATCTATCAAAATTGACAAGTAATTAGAAATAACTATAAAAAGAAAAGTGGATAAGTAAATAGGGACGGAGGGAGTATTTCAGACTATCCATTTATAGTAGTACCAAAGGGTAAAGGATTTATTTGAATTTAACCACCTATTTTAGGAAAGTTGTTGTCAGAAAAAACATTTATGATTCTCAACTACCAAAGGGAAAAGGTTTGATTGGTGGGGAATTATGTTTCTGCATTCTTGCAGAAAACAATAATGACAGACCAACTAATATGCTTCACCAACCGTTTCCTTTTCGCTATTAGACTTCCTCTTTTTTAGAATGAAAAAAAAATTGCGTTTAGATTGACTTATTATAAGTAATTTTTAATTTTAAAAAAAAATATTGTTTGAAAAAAATAAGATTTTAAGTTTAAATATATAAAAATAAGCTAAAAGTAAAAGTTGAGTATTTTCAAACTTTAAATTTTTAACTTATAAGCTACTTAAAAAAATCAGTTCAAACGTCCTCTAAATCCGAAAGCAAAGGAAATAAGAGATTAAAGAATAGTCTTATTGCAATGATCATGTACAAAGTCTGGTGCGCCAAACTTTAATTACTGTACAATTTTTGTACAACAATAATGATCATATACAGAATTTGGTATATGCTGAACTTTAATTAAAAAAAAAAATTATAACTATGATCAATGAAAGCTAGTTAGAAGCATAGAAATGATAATGATGTTCCTTGTATAATTTCAATCTACTAAATAAACTTTCTTATTTCTTTTTGGATTATGAAAAGACATATAGTTTTATACTCCCTCTATTTTTTTGTGGTGTTTAATAAAGAAAGAATTTTTAGAATTTTGTCGTTATTAAACTTAATATGTATACTATAGTTTATGAAAATATCTTTTGAATTGTAAGATTTTAAATATGCTACGTAAGATGTGTAATTAAAAAGTTACTAGTATTACTAAATATAAAAATTAAAATATATATTTTTAATCATTTATCAATTTAAAAGGACAGTTACAGGAACCATAGTGTTTACCGAACTATTGTTATTTGCTGCCGAAAAATTAATGGAGATAGTTGATATTTTTGTAGAGCTAAGGTACGAGATATTATTGTAATATTGTTTGGTGGGTTTAAATAAATAACACAATTATGTCTTTATTATTAGTTATAATTTTTGGTTCTGACAAAAAAATAAATAAATTTTGGTATATTAATAAATGTTTGATCCTTACCTTATAATTCGGTGTGAATTGTGATTATGTCCATTTTCCACAAAAATTCTCACGCTACTAAAAATAATATGTCGCTACACACTTATATGTTACTTCTTCTTCATTAATTTCAATTATTAAGGTAAGATTGTGTTCGCGCACACAACATTCATCACCTCTAAGTTCTATTTATATATATACTAGACACAGGTGTTCGTGTTAGGACAGACCCAATATTTTAGTATTTTATTATTATTTTTATTTATGTGATATAGGTAGATTTTAGAAAATTGATTAGATTTAATATGATTTTTAGATATTTAAGTGGTTAATTATTTTTTGTTTGCGCAAATTTATTGTGAAGAGGTCCACTAAGAAGTTTATAATTAAAGTATTTTTCGATATCGATCGTTGATTTTTTACTCAAAGTAGTTACATGGTATAAATAAATATTACCGACATTCAAAATAATAAAGCAATAACTGAAGAATGTGAATTTAAACTAAAGTCATAGCTAAAATGGATTTCATAATTTCAAAAAAATTATACACTAATTAAATTAAAGCAGAACAAAAGAAGTAATTTTTTTAAAAAAATAATCCGAAACACACTGAAGCAGACACGTCAACAAAGACGTGTCTGCTTCAGCGTGAAATCTTAAATTTAAAACTAAAAGTCATAGCTAAAAGGATTCCATAATTTCGAAAAAATTATACACTAATTAAATTAAAGTAGAATAAAAGAAATAAATTTTTAAATTTTTTTTCTACAAAATGCTGAAGCAGACACATCGACGAAGACGTACCTGCTTTGCACGAACTCCCTCTAATTATATAATAAGAGAATATATATATATATAATCACCAAGTACCCCAAACTAACTAGCTCTCCCTCAGCTAGAAATAAAGGATTTTTCATAGTGAATTAATAGAAAATTTATGTTATAAAATATCATCTTTTTATTTCATTTTCATTGAACTAACTCACTGAAAAACGTATGATGAAAAATAAATTCTTAATTAAATAATAAAAACAGTCGAATAGCCACAAAACATTTTTTTCTCACTAATTTAGTGAAAATAGCCACTAAATATTTTTCAAATAAAACAACTCAATTTAAAAATAATGTTTTTTTCAGTAATATTCATTGCCCATTAATTTATGGACTTATACAAAGATACATTATGTGTCATTTGCCCGTTAATTGGATCGCACAAGCTAACTTCTCCTTGTGTGTGAGTTACCAAATTTCACAAAGGAAGTAAACCAAACCTCATCATCACTTTGCAATCTTCATATTTGTCCCATAAAATCATAAATTGTCCGTCTAAAAATACTTTTTAACATGATATAATCTTATATACCATAAGACACATGGTATTCTAAAAAGATTTCTTAAAAAATAAATTTATTTCTTACTTATGTTCTATTTAACAAGAAAATTTATCTCAAAAACATTTATATCTATTTAGCAAAATTGTATAGAGTGAGATGGTCAAGAGGATACAATAAATATAAAATAGACTCCTTCTGTCCATTTTTATTTGTCATGTTGCGATTTTCGAAAGTCAATTTGACTAATTATAAAGTTAAATTAAATTACATAAATTCAATATTTTTTTTAAAAAAAAATTAGATATTCAAAAACTATACAAAATATACTATAAATTGCATTTTTTTGCATATTAATATGATGAAAAAATTCATCGTAAAATGTTAATCAAAGTTCCTAAAATTTGACTCTAAAAAATGAAACTATAACAAGGTGGATGGAAATAGTACTACTAACTTATTTTCCCTACTTTCATTAATGAAGTTATTTCCCTACAACTCACATGCATAGTTATAAAGTTTTGGTTGACAAAAAACAACAATATAAATTTACCACATAGTTGCAATTACTATTGCAAATGCATGTTGTTGGATGGACTTTATTGTACGTACGTCAATGCTTCAAATTGACCTAACCTATTCCATGTCTCTATCCATCTGAATTCTGATCGAAATATACAGTAGTAATTTCTATTTTTGTCTCAATTGGACTCATCTGGTCGTGATTATTTTTTATTTTCCCCCCCAAAAAATAATATATTTAAAAATTAGTGATTGATCATAAAATATTCAATTACAACTTTGAAGTTGTATTTGAAAAACACCAAAACTTGTTTAATTTTCACATTTTTCTTTTTCAGATTTATCCAAAAAGTTTTAGTTTTATAAAAATAATCTCATTATTTAACTTTTATTTCATATTTAAATCACAAGTTATGTTTTTTAACAAAAGCACATTCTGATTCTAAATATTTTCGGCAAAAACTGTATAGCCAACACAACTCTAATTTTCAATTTTTTAAAATATCAAATAAAGTGAAGTTTCAAGTTATCTTTTATTAAAAATAAAAAAAATCTGAAGTTCAATTTATCATTATTGCAACAATTTATTTTTTGTGACAAAACTATTTCATGTCCCAAATCTAATTAATTCTAAGATTAATAATAGTTTGTCATAAATTGAATACATTATTAATTAAATAATATATTACTAATGACTTAAAATTCATCACTAATAATTATTTAATAAATGATGGCAAATTATTTTTTGATAAAAAAATTTAGTGGACAAAGCTTATGCTACGAGGTTATGTGTTTCATCACTAAAAGAAGAAATTAGGAGAAGATGCAAGTACTAGTACCAGTTTTGCTTTAATTTTTATTTAATGCAAACTATCAAATCCTACGGTACCCAACCACATTTTTTTCTATTATAAGACCCTCTAGCCTTAATTTTAATGTACTGAGTATTTATGTCTCTAATTTTAAAAAATCCCATTGAAGAACTTCTCTCTTCTTCTTTTTTGGTTGGGTGGGGATCCTTCTATTTTGGTAGTTGAACGATCGTTCTGCTCTTTTGAACTTTTTTGAGAAATAGTATTTTTTTTTGCGATTATAACAAAGTCGGAGAAGATTCTTGCCATCAAGATTCATTAAAAATGCTCTTAAACTATGTAAAAGGAAGAAGATGTGTTTAAAAAGAAAGAATAAATTTATTCGGAAAAAGAGTATTTTTGACCCATTTTGTAATTATAGGGACATTTCTAGACCAAAGTATTGACTAAAAGGGGATTTTTGAGTTAAAGTATTGATGGTAAGAATATTTTTTAGCCAAACTAAAAACAAAAGACATTTTTATTCCTTTCACATAGTTTAAGGGCTTTTTTTACCCTTTTTCCTTTAAAAAAAATACAAATAACAAGGGGTAGGATAAGGGGTGGAGGAAAGACGAGGACTGAATATCTAAATAGCTCCTTGAACTTAATAAATTTTTTAAAAATAAATATTCAAATTTAGTCCAAATAACTAAATACTTAAACTTGGTAAGAGTGCGTTTTTTTTAGATACACGTGCACATAAATTAAGTATGTGAAATACACTTATTTTGATGTGTTAAATGAACCGATTATTAAATGACATGCATAATTTAAAAAAGATTTGATAAATATAGCTAAAAATATTATTTATTTATTTTTTAAAAAAAATATACACAAAAAAGTGCAATAAGGAAAAAAGAAATAAACCCATGCTCTCACTGCCTAGTCAGTTCCAGCTTCAATGCAAATATCCTTCTTTAAATAGCAGAAATTATACTATATATTGTTCTTATCTAAATTTCAATGTGTCTGCACCAATAATAATACAAAGAACCCCTAACAAGAACAATATTATATGGGGAAACCATTTTCTTATTCTTAATAAAAATAGAAAATATAAAGGATTAGAAAGCATTTCAAATGACAAATTAAAAATTAAATTATTTCATTTAAAAATTAAATTTATTGATTTGTAATATATTGGCTTTAGTATGAGTCGATGCTGGCCAGCTGGCGATAATTGGTCCTATATTTTGCTTTGAATACACAACACTTAGTCATTTTGAACCCCCTTAATCACTGAAATATCATTAATGTTGAATCATGAATGTATGAAAAGTATTCGATTGACCACCTTTTCACTATTATAAGTTATAACTTGCAACTGTCCTTTTATATTATTATTATTATTATTATTTATTTAAGCCTTAATGTTAGGTCTTATGTGAAATATAATTAGATCATATCTCATCCATAAAGCACGTAACATTTATTTTTATTTTTCAACCACTTATTTTTTGGATCGAAATTCGAGTATATTGATTCAACTAGATCGCTTACCCGGTCTTAAATTCATTCACTAAAAGTTAATGCTCGTATGAAGAATACTATTTATTTTGAGTGGATGATTTATTGAAAATAACTTGTCTATTTTACAAGAGACTGAATAGAGTTAATATACATTTTATTCTACCTAAACCTCACTTATAAGATTACATTAAATATGTTATTGTGATTGATGCAGGGTTATATGCAAACCTTCAAGTACCAAATTATATATATGAAGACCCATCGAACATCGCTAGACAGAAAGAATGAGGAACAAGACCAAACTGTAATAATTGAGAAAGGTTGGACCATCGACAATTCCTTAAAGTTGACACAAACTTTTATTTAGACGCTTTAAGTAAATCTTATTCATTTTAAACACATTAAGTAAAAGTCATATCGTCATACATGAACAAAGTTAATATCCTGCCTAACATATCGTGTATCTACTTACTTCATATAAATTTTACAATCTATTGTACGTACACACCAAACTTGGAATGCATAAACGCAAGTTAAAATCAATAGCATTCATTGTTTTCTACATTTGAAAATTTAATTCGTTCATAAATTCTCCTTGTTGAATTATCGAGGAAAAAGGGTCACAACATTAATTCCGTCCTATAATGAAGTGACAGGTAGCAAACTAACAGGTATGAATATTTAATTAGACCCAGACAAGGTTTCATGACAAGAAGTCTTATACGTGACGTATAAAATATAAATACCGTCCATTCACTAAGAATTTATATCGATGTAAATGAGTAAAACAAATATCTAGATATTTTATTTTATATGCTAGTCATCTCATTTTTCTTAGTGAAAATTCTGATTCGCTATTATTTTGCTCCCTCCTCCGTAGCCCATGATGTATCAACAAAGGCGTAGCTACATAGTAGTAGGACACCCTTCGTCTGAAAAAATATCGTATATATAAGTAAAATGATATACAAAGTGATCAAATTATATATTTTGGACACCCTTGACGCAACAAGTTATTGTAGCCTAGTGGTTTAAGGCACCTTAGATAAGCTAATGCTCTCACTAGAAACAACTTTCTTTTTCATTTTTTTTAAAAAAGCTTTTGTTATTTTTAGTACAATTTCTGAACACCCTTCTTGAAATTTTTGACTCCGCCACCGTGAGATCGTTGTGTCATTAGGGGCAGTAAAGGAGCTAGGTAGATACTAGATAATATATATTATGAAGCCAGCAAATATATGTCTATAGATATAAATGCATGTTGTTGCCTTTAATTAGATTCGTATCAAACTTGGCTTACAATTTTTCAATTAAATTAGGTGTATCTCCATGTATATTTAACCTAGCAGCTAAGATAAGGTGAGACACAAGCTTATCAATTTTCAAATATTCATAAATGATACCACATTCATCAATTGTTTAGTATTGACTGTTGAAACACTTTTCAAATATAAGAATAAGGTTTTGGGACATTGTACTTGGTGTGTGTGTTTGGTCCATCGAATTAGATATGAAAATTTCAATTTGGATATTTGATTTTTGAAATAATGAAGTAGAATTCAAAGCTAATCTAAGTTCGGATTTGATTGGAATTTTTTTTATATATGTTCAATTTTGGATTAATCGATATTTTTTTGAATTTTCACTTTTTACTTTTGGCAAATCATAACATTTTTCAATTGTAGATCGATATGAACAACAATGAGTCATAATAATTTTCAAAATTCACTTTAATTAAGGATAAAAAAAGATAACAACTACTTTTTGTGTCTTTTTTTACTTGTTAAATTTTGACTTGACACATATATTAAGAAAATATTGATTGTTATAGTAAATTTATCATTTTATCTCTGTTAACTGATGGATAAGATCCCAAATATTGAGTGTATATTAGATTTAAAAAATTGTCCTTTTTTGATTTGTCAAAAAATGGCAAGTAAAAAGGGATACATAGAAAGAAAAAATTGGACAAATAAAAAGAAACGGAGGGAGTATATCAATTGCATAAGAATCAGTAATGACCCTACATATTATTTACCTGTATTATTAGTTTTAGTCATTTCCAATGCAGTTTTTAAAATTATATTAGCTTTATTATATTCAAAGAATAATATATTTCGTGTTTTTGAAATTTCTTATTAAAAGATATACTATATTAAATTAATACTGAATAAATAAAAATGAACGAATAATAATTGCTGCATAGGCATGATATCAACACAAAAAATGTGTAGTAAAGAGATTATCTAAGACAACAGATATCCAGATGAATGGGCAAATGAATATTGTAATATGTAGCCATAAATTGTGTGGGATCGATTATCAACTACTTCCCTTCCAGCTCCCTTTTTCCTGGAAACATTTTCATGTTGCTACCTAAAGTCATTGATGTGGACTTGGACTATAAAAAATTGATGGGTCATTTGCACTTTTGCTTTATTTTGTGTAGATTTTTAATTTTTGTCTCTCACGATAAATAAAAATAATATAAATTTATATTTTCATGTTATAATATTTTATGAGTTATATTAAAGAATTTATGTAACTTAATAAAATCCGTCTTAATACTTATGATATATTGCTAAAACCAAGTCTATTATTTTTGTTGATTTCACTGCAAAGTATTCAATTTTATTTTATATTTGTCTGTTATTACAAGTAATTCTACTTTTCTAAATAGCTTCAACAAGAGAACATGGGAGGTAGGAGGTACGGAAACATGTTTAGCAATTATATATATATTTTTACTTGCAATATAAAAAAAAATATGCCATTAATTGGGAGGATATATAACAAGAGAACATGGGAGATATAAGATATAAGTATTGGACATCTAACATTTGAAATAATTCTTTTTTTAAAAATTTATTTCTCATCGAGTTTAACTAATTCAGATTTGGACGTCTTAGAACCATTCAAAGGAAACACTCTCTATAAAAAAAAATCATACTCAAAACTCGAAGTTGAACCATACTCATCTATTACACCATTTAGTGGTAGTAAGAGTGAAATAATTTATATTAAAAAAATATTGTCTTAATACACTTGCAGGGTCAATATAGTCTAATTTTTTTGAAGTCATATTCATAAATTAATGTCATCAATTTGGATGACAACTAGATCTATGTGCCAGAGATGAGAGTATCCAACAAAAAATTCATCCATTTATTATTATTAGTTATTACAATCAAAGCAGTGTATACTACTGTATAATTGGAGGGATAAGGATTTTTTTGTCACCTATTAGAAGAAAATGATTTATTTTTTTAGATTTCTTATATACAAAAAATATTTTTCTTACTTTTAAGAAATTTATTTTTTTAACCGATAATTTATGAAAAATGTTTTCCTCCATCCAAATACACACAAAGTCATCAAACTCAAATATTCTCATTATATTGCAAGTATCGTAAATAATAGAGTATAATTTAACTCAAGAACTAATGAAAGTGATCTATATTAAATTTGCTTGTCCTAAATAATTGGCACATCTTCATGACCGATCTAATCAATTTAGAAATTAATGCCCCTTTTTTGGGCTATTTAGTGTTCTAAAGATTCATTTGGTGTTGAAACATCCTGGCGATGGGACAATTGGTCTTTGATGGTGGGCTAGAAAAGCACAATAATCAACAACAGATCCAATAAATTCATACGTGAGGTCTACGAAAAGTAAAATATACATAAATTTTATCTTTACATATTTTGCTAAGGTAGAAAATTATTTCTGAGAGATCCTTGACTCAAATAACGTATATTAAAACAATTAAAGTAAAATGATTTACATGCAACAATAGCCAATAGCCTTGCTCACTGGAATTTAAGTCGTAATATTACAGTTCAAATTACCATTTTGCAACTATTAGACCGTCTTATTGTGTGCATGAAATAAGTTTTTCAACTAGAGTATTATTATCTTTAATTTCTTATCCCTTAATATGTGCCTTATTAGGGTGTGTTCGATATGAAAGGAAAATGTTTTCCCAAAATTTATTTTTACTTAAAAGTAAGTGAATTTTTGTGTTCAATACATGAGGAAAAAAAATTACAATTTAAAAATTATTTGTATATTATCTAGACAAATAATATAGAAGGTGGGTGGTAGGGATGAGGGTGAAAGTAAGTTGTGTTGGGGGATGAGAGTGACACAATGTCACAATTACTGTGTAAGGTTACTTGTGAAACTTGTACTGCCTGCTTTCACTAGAAAAGTCATTGTCTTCATTTTAAAGAAATTTGTTGAAAAACATTGACCCAAAACCGTTTTTCTCTATGCCGAACACATCCTAATTCTTAACTCGTTTAATAATGAAAGATTTAAAAATGCAATAGAATTACAAGGTTATTTTTTCCTTGAACTACAAATACCTTTTGGAGTTTACAACAATATATTCAGTATAATTTCACAGGCAGAATCTGGAAGACCCTAATATGGCAAATCATGATCCGCATACTTAGGCTCTAATAATAGTCCAAACACCAAAATTCCAAAAAAATTACACGGTTAAACAAACTTATACTACTTAATTAGTCACCATAGTTGTAGTTTGCTGTAATTACCACTCGCGACTAACATTAATCGTTAATTACGTGGGTTGAGTTCGAATTTATATAGTTAGCCACGTTTGTATAATTCGCCACATTTGTATAATTCACAACAAACAATTCTTCGTTTGATTTGTATTTGTATACATTGGTTTGTATTTGTATATGACGATGAGTATAACTTTTTAAAGTTTGTATAAACGTGTAGTTTTCAGATTTTGTATAATATAATTTATATAATGTTGTATAATATAATTTGTAGAACTGTTTAAAATTTATTTGTTTATGTTTGTATCAATTTGTTATTTCGAGTTTTATCATATTTGTATAATATCAGACTTTGTTTTACTCAATTATACAAATACACAAGAATTATACAAATGTACCTGTGAATTATACAACGAGATGCGAATTATACAAATTATTGCCCTCTCTCGCTCGACTCTCTCCTTCCTCTCCCAATCTCGCTCGCCTATCTCCTCCCTCTCTCAATCTCGCTCGCCAGATATACAAATACATGTGTATACCAGTTACATATATACAATTATTTTGATAAATATACATATACAATTCGCTTCTCTCCACTCTCTGCCTCTCTCGCTCGCCACTCTCCTCCCTCTCTCAATATCGCTCGCCACTCGCCTCTCTATAACATGTATTTACGAATCGTAATTAGCAAACTATAGATATGAGGCATAATTAAGTTATTTTTGAGTGAATATATGTGGAAATTCTCCAATTCCTATATAGGACGAGAAAGGAGGGGCTGTATTATTATTTTTTTCAAAAAGGGCCAAGCCCATAATAATGGGCCTTCCAACCCATTAACACAATTTCGGGAAAAATCTGGGAAATTTTCTTTCCTCTCTCCAATTTTCCCTCCAAAATCCAAATTCACAGTTCCCTTACTTTTCTCTCTACTAATCTCTTCAACCCTACCCGAACTTCATCGGATATCAGCACACAATTATCGCCTCCCAGGAAAATAAGGTAAATTTATCTGCTTATAGTTTTTGAAAATTTCTACTTGGGGTTGTGTGTTGCCGTGTTCATTTCGATGGTTTTGGTGTGTGTGTGTGTGTGTGTTTTTGTTGCTGCTATTGCTTGAGATCTTGTTAAGTTCATCTCGAACAACAAGAATTAGACGTTTTTGTGTTTTAGGAGATTCGATTCTATGAGAAATGAAGGGTTTTTGACAAGAATTTAGATACGAGTTTTATTTGTTAATGGCCAATATTTCATTGTTTTCCATAGACAACAAAAGGTTGCAAATGTCAATTCAAAGAATTCAGGCTTTATTTGGTAGGAACTGTTAGTTATTGCATTTTGGTCTCTTGTATTCCTTTTTAAGAGTTGGGTCAAATTTTTGCTATCTCCCTATATGGTTAACTTTTGCTGATATTCTGATGCGACAAAATCTGAATAATCACAAGGTTTTAGGAAGTTAGTTTGACTTCTATTGAGTTAGTAAGAGCAGGAAATAATATTAAAGTTGTTTGCTTTTTGGCTATATAGTTGATAAGTTATTAGAATGGAGGAATCATCACATTATGGATGAAAAAAATATGAATTTTTAAAGAATTCAAAGTACTATAAAATGTTATTATTTGAAAATCATATGATTCATTTTGGGATTTCGGAGTATAGAAAGTATCAAGTAACTTGTGGCAGATTAAAATAATATACTTTTGTATGAAATAGAGAACTCTGAGTTGATATCTCAGAGTGTCATATTATCTCATAAAGCCACTTTTTTGTTGAAGAAATTTAGAATCAAGAAGAAATGTGACTTCTGAAATAATAACTATTGTTGACTGACTATCTAAGTTATCAAAGTCTCAGGAAAATTGTGTTTAGGGATACGAAGACCACATTCATCAACTTATACTGTTGCAAACTGTTGCCACAATTTTACATGACAAGCTTACGGCTCATATCCTTGGAAACTTTACAGGGTGATCCGAAGAAGCCATCAAAGTTTCAGTTGGAAATCTACGCTTTCCGAGATTATTTTTCTCAAACTTATAAGATTATTTTCTCCAAAACCGTATTCATTTCAAAGTTGACTTGAATGTTTCCTGGTCTGTAATTAGCTATGCCTATGCTGTCTTGTTTTTTCTTCTTTCCGATGTTACATACATAAACATTTAGAGCAGGAGTCAGTTGGCCCTGTTGTGTCTCATGTTTGGAATGTTAGCTGAGTTTCCCTATCTTTACGGTGTTCAGCTGATTAAGTTCTGCCAAGCTTTTAATTGGATTGTAAAATGATCTCATAGAACTGGTTTTGTATTTGATCACTTTCTGTACAAGTTCAGCCTTCAAAATATATTTTTACTTCTGGGTCTTCTACAGATAGGAGTTGCTTTTTCTTAGTTGATTCTTTCTGTTGATATTCTTTCAGAAATTCCTAATCTATAACTCTTAAAGACCATCAAATGATTTTTTCATTCATCATGTTCAGTAAAAACTGCACAATTTATGAGTATATAATCTTTGATGATGCCATTGCCTTTATCTAGAAACTAAACAAGTTATGACGACGACAACAACAACAACAACATACCTAGTGAAATCCCACAAGTGGGGTCTAGAAAAGGTAGGATATACACAGATCTTACCCCTACCTTTATGATGGTAGAGAGATTGTTTTCGATAGACCCTCGACTGAAAACAAAATTAAAGGTCGTCAAATTAAAATGAAAAATTCAGCTTCATGCTGTTCTCATATTTATCAGAACAAATATTTTTTAGTTAATTTTGTACTTAACTTAGGTTGGAGATGTTTTGTCTTGCAGGTCAAGTGTAGATACATGTTGTGGCACGGAAGTGAAACTGTAATTTGAGTTCTGTCGTCATCTGGGGTTTTGATCCTGATAACTATTCTGCACAGGACTGTTTGTGCTCGTAGTTGTTTTTACCAGAGTTTTTCTTTGTATTGTTGCTCTAGAAATATATCTTATGAGGATTTCATAGACAAGGAAAGTTCCCCTCTTTTTTCTTTGACCTTTTTTGTGGTTGTGGGGGTATTGGAAAGGTTTCTCTTGAAACCTAGACCTGAAGATGGAAATAGAAAAATCACTACCTTATGGTGAAGGAGGAGCAGAGGCAATATTAAATGTTCAACCTAATACATCAATCTCTATTACTTATCACCAGCTCTTTGGTCCTCATGATGATTTAATGCTTCTTGAGCTTGATGAGAAGCTCCTACCTGATATCCTCAATCAAAGGTACGTGGTGGTATTGTTCAGTGAAGTTCTTCAATTTGCGTTTTGTTTATCTAGTTTTGAGTTGAATTTATTCTTATTCTGTAGAGTAACATTAAGAGGGCAGCCAGATGAGGATGCAGTTCTCTGTAGTCAGTCAAAAACTTATGCTATTAAATTTGTTGGAACTTCTAATTCTGTATTCCTTATACCTCCTCCCAACATATCGATCGCACTTGGAGCTTCACCAAACTCAAGTGAAAAGGATCATGACAATGCGGTGGTTGCTTCTGTCATCAAAGTAGTACCTGGCAGTATGGAACTTGTCGAGGTTGCTCCGAGATTGGACAAACTCAAATTGCTTCTCTCAGAAAACCCTTATAGTTTTGATGAAGTGTCACAAATGAATACCGAATTGATGCACAAAAACAAGGGCTTGTATTCATGGAGTGACCTTGTTGAAAAGGTGCAAGCCAGTGACGAGGAACTGTGCACAGGGTTGCGAGCTCTTGCTGCAGTAGAGATAGATGGATATTGGCGAAGTTTAGACGAGAACTTTGTGGATGAGATTCTGAACATGCTTTTGCATAATGCAGTGCTGAATGACTGGCTTTTAAGTGCTCTAAACGAAGATGAAGTTTTGCCTGTGCTGGAAGCAGATGGATTTCCTCGTGAAATAGTAAGGCACTGTTTGGGAGTTTATGGAAGTAAGGTGGTTGATGAGACTAGAGGAGGCTGCACATGGAGGTTGGAAGAAAGGCCAGTTTGCGTGCATTTTGCTAGAGTAATCCTAAGAGGGAAAAAAATGAAACTTGAAAGATATATGGAGGAGTGGAGAAAGAAAGTTCCAGAAGGGATGAATGGAAGTTTTGATGTGCTAGAAGGAGAAGTCTTAACCGAAAAGATCGGGATAGAGACTCGGATTTATGCTTTTAGTGTTTCTTCACTGTCATCAGTGCCAGCTGAACGGTTTTCCAAGCTATTCCAGGAGAAGCCAAAGTGGGAATGGAAAGAACTGCAGCCATTTGTCAGGTTGGGTTTTACATTGCCTGTGATTTCAATCTTGTTTCTTTCGTCATACTTGATGGTTGAAATATGATATGCTCCATTTCTACTTTTGTTATGAATGTATAGGGATCTGAAGGTACCAGGACTTTCTTCTGAAGGTTTACTACTCAAGTACACTAGAAGAAGTCAACCAAGCGCGGATGCTGAACCAATTTTCAGTGCAAGATAATATTTATGCAGGCATTATTTCCCTTACATGGTCCACAATTTGCATGTCTTACTAGACTTGTAAAAAGGAAGGAGATCATGTAATGTAAACTTGATTTTGGAATCTGTTAACAAGTTTACTGTCTAGTTGCTTTGCCTCTGCAATCTTTTTGGGATAATACTTTGTTTTAATGCATGCAACAGCTCCTTAGCCTATTTACATGTAACAGTAAGAACTGTACCCTTGTGGGATTACACCGGTATGTTGTTGTAGTAAGAACTATACCAGGGAGAAGAAAACTATTGAGTTGCATCTTGTGTTTTGGAGCTCGTTTATTTATCAGTACTAATTTGTATCTTATGCCAAAGTAGACATTTATATTTTAATTGTATTTTTCTGCCTGTGATTTTTGTCTAGTAACAAAAAAATATCATTTCCTCGTCTTCTCCTCTGAACTTTGATTTAAAAGTAAAAAATGCTCTAATTAAATTTGAAAGGATTTATATTTTGATTCTGATCAATGAATAAATTGTTGTGTCGAGGAAAAAAGATAAAGCTTATAACAACATAGAAATTAGTTTGGATTTTGTTTTCAACCTTTTCTACTCTTTTTTGTTTTGTTTTTTTCATCTGATATCCTCATTAGAGCTTGTCATACGGTGTAAAGCCTCATTCGCATTCCCCCCTCTGCCAGAAGATCTTTCCATACATACTACTCGGAGATTATATAAACTTCACATAGAAAAAAATCTTAAACAAAATCTAAATGCCTTCAAACTTCAAAGATTTATATATATATATATAAAAAAACGTGTAATGCTTTGTTTAGAAAGGGATTTGAGAGAAAGAAAATCATTTTTTTCTTCGTGTTTGGCCAATAAAATATGATAAAACTCTTTTAAAAAAACATTTTCTCTTGTCTAGAGTGTAACATTAAAATTTAAACTAAAAATTGTGAATTATAGCATTTATTTTTTGGAAAAAGGGCTTGTATTACCTGTAAATCAATTAAATTAAAATGTTAAAAAAAACGAAAACTTTCCCTTGTTTTTACTGTAAATAAATCCGACTTTTTATCGGTACCGTTGGTAGTCAAATCCGACGGTCCAGTTTCACTCCCTCCTAATTTTCTCCCAGTTCTCTTTTGGCGGGAAAATCCATCTCTGAGTTCTTACACAATTTCAACTTCTTTCTTCTCCGATTGACTTAAAGCCCTAGTTGTTCTCCGGTGAATAGCAAAAGCTCAGTTCGATCGAAACGTAAAATGCCTCCAAAGAAAAGAACAAGTTCAGGATCAACAAAGAAATCAAGTATTCAAAACCAGAATCTTCAGCAGCAGCAGCAGCAATCTCAGCCGTCCAAATTCGGGATCCAGCATTTCTTTGAACGCCACACCCAAAATGCACTCTCACAGAAATCCAAGTCCCTTCTTGTTCCCCACAATTCTAATTCCAATCCCAATCCCAATCCCAATTCATTGCAAAACCCTAAAGAAAGTTCTAGTGTATCAGTATCCAAAACTCCTAGAAATGTTTTAGAATTAAGGTGTTTAGATTCTAATGAAACAAACTCCGTTGCACAGAAAGGTGAAAATGGATTGAATTTCAATAAGTTCGACGAGGTTAATTCAGTGTCACAAGTTAAAAACAATGGAAATGTGGTCGAATCAGATAAAGTTGATGTAGCTGAGAGATTTAAGGATAAAGAAAGTAGTGTTAGTTTGAAAAACAATGAATCGGGTAGTCCATCTCAGAGTACACCTACTGACATTGTGGTGGCTGTAGGTTCAGGGGAGGAGAGAAATGATGCAGAAGTAACGCCTGAGTTTTGCAAGTCTGTATCTTTGAACAAGCGATTCAAGTTTTCTCCAGGAATGGTAATTGTCTTTATTTTCTGATGATTGTTACTCAGAACTAATTTCTCAATGCGTGTAGATGAGTGAAGAATCTCCTTGTTTACTCAATATTTACAAGATTGCAATTTTTTAAACTCATTCTACAAGAAGTTGCGTGAATGAGGAATCGGGTCAAGGTCAAGGTCAAGGGTGGGAGGAAATTAGCCAGTAAGCTCTTTGATGTAATATCATGAAAAAAGACTTTTAGGCAATGCAGTTATCTTTGTCAGTGAAGCTAAAGCTAAAGTACCCATTTTCAGCAGTATTTGCTATTTGTAGAAGGTCTAATTCTTGTTCTACTTTATATTTGAAGTTGGGAAGGAGAACACTCTGTCCACTTGGTTATTCCTGTAACAGGAAGCTTAGTCAATCCAAAGCAGTAGCAAGTCTAATTTGAATCCATAATCCATTATGAGAGGAAGAAAGTAGCATGAAGAAATTTTTAGCAGATGATACGCCGTCCATTTGGGAACTTGCAAACCAGGGAAGTTAAAGGGAAGAGTAATAACATATTATATAGGCGAGTAATAACTCTAACCACTAAAAAAATGAAGTAGGAGAGTAATAACTCTAACCACTAAAAGTGTATTTCCCTGGTTCATCAATATGTTGCAAATGTGACAATGAAAGTAGGAGATAAACTAAGACGTATTCTCTGCATGCTCCATGCTACAGGACTTAGCTTGTTGTAGGGTCAGTTTTGCTTTATAAGAGTTGTTTTGGTTGAGGTTGTTAATCTCTCACTGCAGAACTGGGGAGTTTAGGTCTCTAACCTCAGAGATCTATCACAAACATTGTATAGACATGGCATGGATTTCCAGCTTGTAGAATTTTGAAGACATGTAGTTGGTCTTCTTCGCCCCCAGCAACCTCTTCTATCTTTCAAGGAGGCTTTTGAATCCACCAGTCGTTTAATAAACTTAATGCACCTTTTAGTCTATATTTTCGGATCCTTCGACTATTGCATCCATGGTCAAGGAAGAATAAAATCTAACTAATTCAAAAGTTTTCCAAGTTTCCTTGTCAGTTAATGAATTAATATGCTGTTGTTTGTTAGCTGATCAAGCAAAGCCAGGATGATGGAGGTGATGAAGTAACATGGAGAATATCTCCAGTGAATGAACGACTTCATGCCATGTCCAAACAATTACCAAAGATGGTAAAGGTGTTGGCGGATTCATCACGGTTCAACTCCTTAAATATTCAAGAATGTTCACTGAAAAAGGTACACTAATATAATGTAAAGTATGCTGTGGGACATGTTTTGTTAATGATCATTGTAATACTAACAGTCTAACACTAATGATTACTGCAGACGCCTCCTGAGACAGAAAGAAAGTTTGAGAAATGGCTTTGTTCACCTCCACCGAAGGCACTTGATAAATCGTTAGTATGCTCAAATACGGCTAGCATGAGAAACAAAAACACAGATCACACAATGGATTTGTGGGAAAACAATGGAAACTCTAACTGCCAGAGCAAAACTGAAGTAATCAACAGTCAGAGTCCTTTTCAGACTCCACCATCTCTGACATACGGCAGTGATAAGGTAGTTTCTGCATCATCAAACAAGTAAAATCTGTTAGGTTTCTTGTAGAAGATATGTTCCTGATAATTTCTGGCAATTAATGCAGCCTGCCAACGTGGTTGATTCTAATGAAGCCACTGATCAGTTTGGTTCCAGGCAACACAAAAAGGTCTTTGACTCCTCTGGTATTTTCAGCTAATGCAATCATTAACATTTGTTACTCATTTCTAAACCCATGTTGTGCAGAAGGTGTAAAGTCATACTTCGATAGTCCCAGTGTTTTATAGGTCTATATATCCTGTTTCAGGCATTGATTGAGCTTTTAGACCAAGTAGAAGATGTAATTTCTGTTGAACCACAATGTGAAGAGAAAATTGCATCCCATGGTCATGATGGACCAGCTAAGCCAACTGCCGTTTTGCAAAAATTGGCAGAAAACTTTTGTTCAAGTGACCAAAGGAAAGAATCAACTATCTATTTTCTTGTATTGGAGGTATGTCAGCTCTTCTCTTATATAAATAGACCCTTTATGTGAATTATGATCAATTTACTTTTATCCATATGAAACTACAGGTTTCTGAGAAGCATGAACAAGTTGAAACATCTGGGCCACAGTGCTCCTTCAAGGTTTGTGCCAAGCGCCTTGCTAAAACCTTTCTGAGTTCTCAATAAAATTAGTGATGTGTGGACACCTGTTGATGACTTTCAGGTTTTGCGCTTGCTGAATGAACAAGGTGGAGAAGAAAGGGTTTTGCAATTGAGGGATGAGTGGTAATGAGTTGAATCTCTGTTATTTCTTCTCTCATCAAGCTGCTGAATATACTTAAAACATAAATTCACAAACAAGCTATTTCATTGACAGTCTCTTTTATAATAGACAACGATACTCTTAAATAGTTTTCTCTCGATATCTGTTATAGTAGAGCGTAGTCAACCACAAGATGGAAGATGAACTTTCCTGTTCACAATGACTTGCTACTCAAACACAAATTCTATTGCTACTCTTACATCATCTTCCCAACCAACAAGTATAGTTGTCATGGAATTTTTAGTCTTGCAGAACAATAATCTCAATGTGCATTGTGTTGCTTATATTATTATTTGCTTCTTTAGAACTGTCAGACCTAATGAGATCATCATGTCAAACAGAGATTACTACTGGAAGGACTTTCTAAAGACCAGTTTGTTCCCTGTTCTTCTGGGCCTCTGACATCATATGTCTTTTGATGTTGAGTAGCAGGTTATGTTTGTTTATCGTGCATTTGAGTATACAAAGGCATCTTCATCCTAAACCCAAAGACAGAAGACGATATTTTAGTCCCATCCACTTTTCTGCATTGTTTCGTTTTAATCTTAATACCTTCAAGTTGTGAGAAACTGTAATTTATTATCAGTACGAACCATTTGTGGAAGAGGATTGAAATAGTCTCTTCTTAAGCTTTGCAATTCTAATTATTGACAGACATGGTACTGATGAGAAACATAAATCTCCTTTCAGGTGCTATAGTGTTGTTGCACCAGGGGATACTATTCATGTCATTGGTGAATTTGACAGTGAAGGAAAATGTGAAATAAACCGCGGAGAGAATTTTCTCATTGTTCATCCAGATATTTTAGTTTCTGGAACCAGGGTATGTCCGAGCAATTACTTTTCATTTGTTTGTTTCAATTCCTCAAAGTGTTGTCTTTCACTGTTCTAGATTTTGGAAAGTCTTGCTTCCCATCAATTGATTCTTCTTCTTTGTCCATTGATCTTGAACGTTGAGTATTCTGTTAGGTTGCTGGCAGTTTCAGTTGCTCAAGGCGAGCTGTGCTGGATGAGAGGTTAAAATCTGGCGAGTATTCAGCTGCAGCATTGATTGGCACATTATTACATCAGATGTTTCAGGTTTTATGAATTAAAAGTCCCTTGTCTTTTGATGCCCATAGGCTTAGTTTCCTCTCCTTGTTTATATTTTCATTGTTATGACTTATGCATGAACTAGAAACTATATCATATGAAAGTGACTGACTACTGTTTTCAGGCTGGGCTGATCAGAGAGTCTCCTACAAAAGAATTCTTGGAGGATTATGCAAGGGTAGTGCTCCAGAAGAGTCTTGAGAGCCTATATGCATGTGGAGGTGGGGAACATAAGTTTCTACCAATTACTCCTTTGTGAAGTTTTATTATTTACGTTGGCCATCTGAAAACATGCTTTCCTTGAAGTCCTTGAAGGATAATTTTCACTGAACTGTGTCCTGTAAAGCACTTACATGATCCATTCCTTTCAACACTAACTCAAACTTATGGTAATTGCAGTAAATGAAAATGATACTCACAAGACATTGATTGAGGCAATTCCAAAACTGCTGAATTGGATACGTTCCTTCCGATATTCAGAGGTAAATGGCTCTACAATTTAACAAGCCTGATTGTTGTTAAACACTATCTTGAGGCCAATAGTATCTAAGCTGGAAAGGCAGTGTTGTGATTTCGAAACTTTAGAATGGTGTGGACTCCTTGTTTGACTAAGATTAAATCAGGTTTCTTTGTTCAGCAATGCATGCAACCTTGTCAAGATTTTTTTTTATATACAGAAATGTGACATTTTATGGATTATTTACAGATTTTGTACGAATCACTTGTAAAATCCAAATGAAACAATTGAGAAATACAAAGCTGTCTATGGTACCTAAAGAAAGCGTACTTAAAGCCATCCTTCAGAGTACTAAGTTCCAAATTCTTTGTACATAAGCTAGTCCTCTTTGTCACATCAGCCAAAATGTGTAATACATGGATACAAGTGTGGGTATCTAGTATTGGGCTGGATCTAGAGGTGTGATTTGTCATCACCTAAATCTAAACAAAATGTTGGGCAAGGGTCCATACTCTCTCTTCTGTAGATGCGCTATCCCTTCTAGTTATGGTATGGGGAAGGGGAGGTGAGATCTACTCATTGATTTATATCAGATGAGCTGCCTTACTATGATCTAAACCCAAAACACAGCTAAACTATGCTTCTCGACCATGTTGTTAGTTGTAACCAATGCAGCCTAGGTGAATTAGACAAGTGTGGTGGCATCTCACACCCGCACCCTTATCAAGTTAGGTCGACTGAGGTGCAGCAGAGTTTTGTAAGGATCCATGTAACACAGGCAACAATTTTCCTTTTGCTCTATTCTCCATTAGTTTCTGCTTCAGTGGTGGCTAGATCTTTTGTGTTTGATTCTCAATACATCTTGATTATAGTTTGTGCGGAATCTTACATCTGTTCCCACATTGATATTATTTCTCTCCATTTTACCTAATATATTTATGAGCTTAACTTATTGTAACTCTTAGGTTTCAGAAAGCCCAAGCATTGATTTTGGAAGTGAAGATGGAGCTAAGAAGATTAAAGTATCTGAAGTAAGAAATCTCCCTTTTCCTTTCTTGGTAATGTAGGCTTGAATTAATACTTCCAAACTATACCTTTTAAGGCTATGCATCAAATAACTTATAATCTTGAGGTATGAGCTTAGTTTATTCTCAGAAACATAATTTGCAAATATTTCTGATATATAAAGCATTAACCACATCAGGATGATCATTAGAAACTGTTCCATTAACATATTTATCTCTAACATTAGTGTCTTTTCATATTTGTGATTTGTGATGAACAAAATAAAAAAATCAACAAGCTTTACACAGCAACCTCAAATTGAAACTTAATTCACTCACTCTATCTATTATACTATAGTGTGGCAATTGGAATAAGTAAATTTATGTAAATTGTTCTCCTACTTTATAATGTTAAGATGTTTTTAAAAGAAAAGGTTCATTATTAGTAGATGAGTTATGGGACATTAGATGTAAGTTGTGTTTGTAAAATTTATGTGGTAGGGAGATTATTAAAGGATGTTTAGTATTGAGCAACCAATGGCACATGATGATCCAACATTTTTTCTCATAACCTAGACAAAAGTTACTATGTACATTCCCCAAGCATTTACAGGATTCATCCTTCAATTACGTTAGCTACATGCACTTGGGACTGCTTTATTTATCCAAGATTATGCCTAATTTATTAGGTTTGATTAGGTCTTGAGCAGTTTTTCTGAAAGACATAATTTGTGTTAAAGGACATTAAACTGCATTATGATGCAACTAATGGTGCTTTTTTGCATAACCTACATGCCAGACACTTTTTCTCGAAAAAAGAATAACATAACGTTAACTACAACATGATAGAATTTATGTTTGCCTCATTGTTTTTCTTTGAAATATATATAGCATGGTCACCATCCAGTCTGTCTATCCTCCCCCAAGTTTATATTCTTTTCTTTTTGGATGACCTTTAATATAGGTACTTGACATTGAAGAAATGGCATGGGCTCCAAAATATGGGTTGAAAGGCATGATCGATGCATCCTTGCAAGTAACTGTGAAATCCAACACCAATGTACCGAATGAGATGATTATGCCTCTTGAATTTAAAACTGGGAAGGCAACAAATGGGCAGGCAAGTTTTTTTTGAGCATTTGTGAAAATAGTACCACTTAGTGGTGAAGTGACGATAATTCTCCACTTTACATGTTCTTGCTAGGCACCTAACCTCTGGGTTACTGCTGACATTACATTCTGCAGGCAGCTATGGAACATAATGCTCAAGTCATGTTGTATACCCTTCTAATGTCGGAAAGGTGAACCCTGCCTACTTGCATAATTTTTCACCTACTGTTGACATATTTTGTTACTTCCTTGTAAGTTGTATATTTTCCTTTAATTCTTGTTTACAGATTCATCTTGTCGTTATCTATTTTTTTCTTTACTAGATACTCGCAGCATATTGGCCATGGTCTTCTGTATTATCTGCACACAGATCAGACACAGGTAAAACCTAGCATCTTTTTTGCTTCTCTTTTCTTTTTGATAAGTAGTTAAAAACAAGCATCTCTAGGAATTATATAAAATGCCTTTCTTTTCCTTTCCAATCTTCTAACACTACAGTTCATTTTTTCAAGGGGATAACTGTTTGCAGATCTGACTTGGTTGGCCTAATAATGCGCCGTAATGAACTTGCAAATGATCTTCTCAAGGCCTCCATAACTCAACAATTGCCACCAATGTTACAGGTAAGGTATCTACATCTCATCCTGTTACACTTGGATCAAATACAAAAGTGTTTGCTAGTGCTGAAATTTTGCATTACTACTTACTTGTCATTGAATATATTACTGATCGGCTTGCACATAACAGTGTGTTGTCCACTTAATATTCAGGGTTATCCCTCATTCTCATGTCCTACTTATTGCTGGTAACATATAAAAAACTTTACTGAAATATATCCCCACTCTCCTTGGTTTGGTTGTCTACAAGGAGGTCACAGTGTTTTTTTGTCCCTTAATAGTGTAATTCATTTTGAGTACACCTTCATAATTTGTATACGGTATTACTCTTCTCTACAGAAACCCCATGGTTGTCATCTTCCACCGCTATCCCAGGCCACCATCATTTATCGCCTTAAATTATAAGTAAACACCACAAATGCGATCAGAAATGAATTAGCTTATTACCTGAACAAAATCTTCTAGACATTAGTAACTAACTCTGTTGATTTTCATTCTTTTGATGCAGAGTCCAAATATGTGCAGAGGCTGTCGCCACCTCAATGTCTGTACCATTTATCATAAGGTACTTTGAGTATTTTTTTTATTTTTTTTTGAAATGGAGGTACTTTGAGTTCTCTTTTTTGAAATGGAGGTACTTTGAGTTCTCTTTTTTGAAATGGAGGTACTTTGAGTTCTCTTTTTTGAAATGGAGGTACTTTGAGTTTTCAGGGTCTTCATTGCGACAACCATCCTTTTTTTCCCTTTTACTTATATAGACTTCGAAAATAATTGGTTCAAGGGGCTCCATGATAACTCAGCTATCAATCCTAAAACATTATAGCATCTTTACCTCTGCTTGCCTATTAATAAAATGTTCTACTTTCAAAATTAGTGAAGATTCTGAGAACTCAAATGATAAACCATCTACAGAAGAAAACAGGGGAGCTTAGTTGCTGAAATTAGTAACTACATCCTTTGGTTGGCGAATATGCTTGTAATAAATATGCAAATGTAATAGCTTACACTCACATAGAACAATGTAGTTCTCTTCTCAAGGTTTTTACCCGTTCATGTGGTTTTGGTGAAATAGGTACTTTCTGATAGACATATTGGTACTTAACAATCAACAAAAAATTATCATTACACATGCCATATTTAGACTACTAGCATTAGACCTGAAATGCATCAGAAGACTAACTTTTGACATTTATGCTACAACTAGTACTTATTTTGAACCCGAACTGTGGCAAAAGATTGCATTTATAACATCTGTATTACAACATGTACTAGTTTTCTTAGGTCTTAATTTTCTTGACAAAAATGCCAAAACTTCTTCAGGTTTAAGAAGCTAAAAATGTAATCAAAGGCTCACAGTTTTTCTGAATATGAATCAATTTGCCTAATGAGAGGAGTCAGCATCTTGCTGTGGAAGGACTTAAGGAACATATTTGATAAATGAGTGGCAATTGCTTCCTTTTTTGTTTTTCCAATTGGGTAAAATAAAGGAGGAGGATAAATCAACATTTATGTTTCCTAAATGAGCCTAATCAATTTTGACATGAAAGTCCGCCCTTTTATCTTGATCTAAAATACTTCTGCACAATTCTCATCTTAATTATATATCATTATGGGGAACATTAACCTTCCAATAGTAATGGAACTTCGTCGAAATTAAAAACTTATACTACTGTATCCTGAATAATTTTTGTAGGCATACGGTGGCACCACAGAAGGCAGCGGCTTGGGCAGTGTGTTTGATTCACTTGTTAGCCATCTAACAAATGCACATAATAATTTTCTTCAAAAATGGGATCAGTTGATTGACTTGGAGGCTAAAGAAGTTGAGGTACAATACAAGGTCGATTGTGAATTAAGAAATCCCCTCCTGACTATTAAATATCTCTTTACTTACTAACTTTATTTTTTCAGGTTGTAAAGAAACAAATTTGGTCTTCACAAAGTTTAAAGAATGACCTTTATGCTCCTTGCTTATCTTCTCTTGTCCTTGATACGTCCGAAAGAGCCACACCAGCAAACTTTAGCAAAGGAAATCAATTTATGTATCACTTTGTACATCGAGATTGGACTTCCTTGGGCACTCATCAACAGGATGGAGTTGCTCTGAACAGTTCCATTTTTCCTGTCAAAAAATTTGAATCCTCGCTTAGGAACGGGGACTATGTGGTATTCTTCTTTCCTGTATTCTTTTTGTTTTATGCCCTCAATGCTCTATTTTCAGTTTTTCACAGCATTCCGCTGAAGCAAGAATTACTGGTCCATTGGTATAACATCATCTGTTTGTCTCCAGTAGACCAGTGGTGAGACAGAGCTGTTATATTATGCATCTCTAGTGAATTACATGATCCTGTCCCTGTGGATTATATTAATCTCATGGCTTGAACTAATGATTCATTTAGTTGATTTTGTAAAGTTATGAAGCTTTTCAGAATTTAATCAACCAACTATGTCTTAATCCTAAATTAGTTGTGAGCTGCAGGAATCCTCTGTATTCATTCTGCTCTATTCTAAAGCACATTCCTTGGTGGGCTCTGGGCTCATCCCACAAATTCGGTAACTTAGACGACTAATCGTAGTCAGATTCTACTTTCACATTGACCATCAACTTATCAAAACCCTTAGAGGATTTATCGTAGTCAGATTCTACTTTCACACTGACCATCAACTTATCAAAACCCTTCGGCTTACTTGGGTTTGAGACTGGCTATGCTTCATGAAGCTCATAGAGGAAAAGGGAGTTATTTTTACTATTCAATGACAGAAACAGAATATTAATCAATTATTTTCTGAAAAGCTGGGGTACTTCCTGATTTAGTCGGGGTCATGGCTTACGTTTGTAAAAGTTGACAGCAAAGAGAGTAATTTCTAATTTTGTTGGACCTCTTATTAGCTGATTTGTTGGTCTCATCCTCTACTTTCTCCTATGTACGAGTTGTGATTGTCTGAACTGAAGGTGCAGACTTTTAAGTGATTGTTTGTATTTGTGGTCATGAGCGATCGACGGTATGACATTATATATTTTATATTATTCAGGTATTGAGCACTGAACCTAGTGGGATACTAATAGCTACTGGAGTTGTTGTAGTTATGAGTTGCTCTAGCATCTCGGTAAGTATTGTATCTTTACCAATTCATTCTATAAAGGAGGAGTTGTTATTACTTTACTGACTCTCTATTTTTAACCAAAGGCTACAAAAAGCCTAGGATGCATGTATATACCTTGTTTTCAGTTCCTTCTTTTTATCCTCCTTAGGTAGAGTAGAGCACTCCAAAATTTTGAAATAATCTCATTTGTTCCAGCAGAAAATAGGAAATTTAGGGCCCGTTTAGCCATAAAAAATATTCACTTTATTTGAAAATAAGTGTTTCGCCATGAAAATTTCAAATTCATAATTCCAAATTAAATGCTCTCTTCTCTCATTTGCAAAAAACATAACCAAACACAACTCTATCTTCAACTCCAACTTAGAAAATTCCAAAAAAAGTGATAAATATTTATCAGCTTATAACTTGTTTTCTAACTCCATCTTCATAATTCCAAATTAAATGTTCTCTTCTCTCATTTGCAAAAGACATAACCAAATACAACTCTATCTTCAACTCCAACTTAGAAAATTCCAAAAAAAGTGATAGATATTTGGTTTCTATGGCCAAACGCCTACTTATATATCTCATCCACCAGTATCTTTGTTAATGCTTTAGCTCTCAGTTTGGTCCCTTTCAACAGCTGAAAAGTTTTTACCTTTCCTTAATATGAAGGTAGCTCCAGCCTATACAAGGGATCATAAAAATGAAATATTTTGATTAATTGATTAACAGAAGTAAAGCTTCACATGAATCTTCATTTTTGTGCCACTTTAAAAAGGGAAACTACTTCAGGATCTGGAAGCATTGTCCAGAATGAAAAGCTTAAAAAGTGTATGCACCAAAGTTTTCTAAACCAGCATTCTTCTTAAGAAATAATTACAACTAAAGCACACTAGTTTGCAGGTTACTATATTTACTTAGAAGCCAAAGCTTTTGCTGTAAATATATCTATATTTATACAAGATTGCTTGCCCACAACCTATCCTATCTATCCTATCTATCCTATCATAGTATAGTTTTCAAGTAGTAAAGGTCCATTGCCACTCATTCTGAAGTGAACCAGGCTACATTCCCATGCTTTTCTTTGATGAAAAAAATATAATATTGTGGATTTATAATCCTTAATGATAATTCTGGACAAGTTTGGAATGTAAGCTGAACCATGGAGACTCCTTTGGATTTTGGGTCCAATATATGTAAAAAAAAAGAAGAAAAAGCATGCCCAGCATTTAACTTTCTAATAGTTTACTTTCATTATGCAGGTATCTCTTTCCAAACGCTTAAGGCTACCAGGAAGCAGCCGAACTTCACAGGCACAAGATCTTCATCAGCAGTTGTGGCGAATTCATAAAGATGAATTCATGGGTTCATTTGCAATTATGAGGTGTTCTAATTTTTTTGTTATGTTTTATTATTCCATCTGAAGCACACCTTTTTTTTTCAAGTGTAATTTACTCCTGCTTTTGGTTTTGAAGATTCAACCTCATACAACTGTTTCTGCAAAATGAGCAGAGTTCTCATCTGAGGAAGATGATAGTTGATCTGGAGGTGAATGCTCTACTTAATTATGAAATTTTATTTGCAGCTCGTCAGCCACAACCACCCTCATTAATGAATGATAAAAAAGAATTTTACCTATGAATTTCTGCAGGTGCCTAGGTTTGATAGTGGATGTCAATTTAGTCAAGATCCTGCCATTTCATACATTTGGTCAGAAAAAAACTTGAATGATGATCAGCGCAGAGCCATACTTAAGGTGAACAATTATTGAAACTATCTATAATTTGATTTATAGTTGCACCTGAAAATCACAAATACGGTGAATTATCAGAATCATACTTGGAATAAACTAGATACAAAGCTGTATTGGCCTATTGGATACATATTGAGTTGTCATTACTGCAGATACTCACAGCAAAGGATTACGCGCTGATACTAGGAATGCCAGGGACAGGCAAAACATCCACTATGGTTTATGCTGTGAAGGCACTGTTGATGAGAGGTTCATCCATTTTGCTTACCTCCTATACAAATTCAGCTGTTGACAATTTGCTTCTCAAACTGAAGTCTCAGGTCATCTCTATCCTTGATGCCTTGAGAAACTTAGTGCTTTGATCTTTGTTTTACTACTTTTATTTACAGACTATGCTGTATATCATAAATTTAGAAGGTATTTGCTGTAAATTGGTGTCAACATTGTATAAACTCTTTCTTTAACTAGGTCCTGTCTTGGAAAAGTTGGATTTAGCAAAATGTAGAAATATACATTCAGTGCAAGGCATGCATATGAGTTAATGTGTAGCATTAGGATGAAACTGATGATTTAAGAAGGGCCTACTGCAGCAACTACAGTCCCTAGCTGCTGCTACTGGTATTAATGTTACATCATCATTCCTCTTTATCCTCTTGAGCTAGCTTTTGAGGTTGAGTTACCCAATCGTTGTATCTATCATGGTATCAGAGCTATGCCCAAGTGTTGTATCTATCTTGGTATCAGAGCTAGGCCCAAGTGTTGTATCTACCATGGTACTAGGTCCATCCCAATTCGTTCATCATTGTTGTTCTTGATCCATGCACCAGGCTTCCAGCCCTGGGTGTGACGGGAGGTGTTAAGTCTCCCACATCGGTTGTGGGGTGGACATTTGATCACCTTATATGAACTTGTGTAATACTCTTCTCTTGAGCGAGCTTTTGAGGTTGGATATGCCCATGTGTTATATCTATCAATTTGAAGCTCTGCTGGAAGTGTGTATTAACTCTCGTGGGGTAATTATTTTGATAGGGAATTCACATAGGGTAATTTGCAATTTGTTGACTTTTAATTAAATAATAAAAGCATTCTAATTATGAAAGTGTAGTCATTCAATGGATAAGGTAACACATTACAACTTTTCTGCTTAACTCAATGTATTCTTTAAGAAAGAACGACTCAAATGTAGGCATTCATTTTCTAATATAATCAATAATAACCTTCAAACTGTCTTGTAATTTAAAGCATTTTAAAGAAAAGCTAACTAATGACTATCAGAAATTCTGAACAAGGGATATCTTGAATCCGAATTGATGAAACACATGGCATTTACTTTGTAGTAATTGTCCTGCATATTGTAGTTCATGTATTACTTTGCCTCACCATGGAAAGTGTTGGATAGTGCTGTCAGATGAATTTAAAATGCTGCTTGGCTAAATGTTAGTGAGACTTAGGCGAAGGGTTAAACAATTATAGACTATTAGCTTCATCATGGTAAACCAAATCTTATCCTTCTAACCCGTCTTTACATACATTTAGATTATCCAGAGCCCGCCAATATTAAGTTAAATGACGATTACTCTTCGTGTATAAATGTTTCTGCTGAAGTGTGTGACTATCTCATCTAAAAGCTTATGTTGTTAGGGAGAGCACACTTTTATTAGTCAATGATATTCTCAACACGTCCCCTCACGTGCCTGCTTGATTTTTTTTCATGGGCCAAGCATGTGGAAATTCCTTTCAAATTCGAGTGGCGGTGAGATTCAATCCCAGGACCTCTGCCTGTTCTGATACCATGTTAAATTAGCACACTTTTATTAGTTAATGATATTCTCAACACAGCCCCTTACGTGCGGGCCTGATTCTTTTCAATGGGCCAAGTATGTGAAAATTCTTTTTAAATTCGGGTGGCGGTGAGATTCGATCCAAGGACCTCTACCTACTCTGATACCATGTTGAAGTGTGACCATTTCATCTAAAAGCTTAAGTTGTTAGGGAGAGCACCCTTTTATTAGTTAATGATATTTTCACCAGTTTCCAAGTAAAAGATATATTACTTTATCCATTTAGATATTAGACTACATTTGTAGCTCGCAAGTAAAATGAAGCCGATTGACTCACTCATGTAAGTGTTATCGAGGAAGATCTCTCTTTGCTTCTTTCCACTAAGGGCATGGATTTTTTGAAATGTTCTGCTAGAAATGTTCTCTTTACATACTTCAACAACTTATTACTGAGTAATGAGTATCATATACTTTTCCTAGTGCTTTACTCTCTGGTATGCTCTGCTGACTGTCAACCACAAGACACAAGTGATGTACTGCTCAACTGCTTTTATATACACATAACAATCCAAGTACCACTTCAAGAGGGAGTGGGACTAACATATATTTTGTTGCAGGGTATAGATTTTATACGTATTGGAAGATATGAGGTTGTGCACGAGGAAGTTCGTGAGAATTGCTTATCAAGTTGGTTTCTCGTAACATTTTCAAAGAGTTGCTTCACAATTTCCCCATGGAATACTAACTTACTTCTGGACTTTCTCTTACAGTGATGGACACTCATGGTCTTGAAGAGATAAAGCAAAGGCTAGAGCAAAGCAAAGTTGTTGCTGTTACATGTTTGGGGATAACTAGCCCATTGCTTTCAAACAAGAGATTTGATGTGTGTATCATGGATGAAGCTGGACAAACTACGTTGCCGGTACGTTCACACTTTGGGTTGCAGTAAAGATTTGAACATTTTGGTCAATAAAGGTAGTGAATGAGGTTAACTTGTCATAGTTGTAGCTTTTATTGGTTGCAATTGTTCTATATAAGCTAAACTAAATGCCTCCTGTGCGTTTCTCTTCTATGTTTCTATAGCTAGTTATTTTATGAAACTACATTTGTCACCAGATGACAAATCCATTTTGGGAAAAGAAATGACAATGTTAGATTTACAATCCAGGTATCATTGGGACCATTGACATTTGCATCAAAATTTGTTCTAGTTGGGGATCATTATCAATTACCACCACTTGTCCAGGTATTTCTTGATTTCCTCTGCTAGCTCCAATGCGATTATAACTTGTGACACAAAATCTGTTTGCATATTAGAGTGCAGAAGCTAGAGAATATGGAATGGCAGTAAGCCTGTTCTGCAGACTCTCAGAAGCTCATCCCCAAGCAATTTGTGCTTTGCAAAGCCAGGTATCTTCAAAATTCAGTAAGATGTTGTTTCCTTCCACCTCTGACGTTGGTCCAGTTTGATATAGTTGCCACTTCTATGCTACAACTTGCAGTACCGCATGTGTGCAGCAATAATGGAATTATCAAATGCCTTGATATATGGTAACAGATTGCGATGTGGTTCTTCTGAAGTAGAAAATGCCAAAATCAAGTACACAGGATTGCCATCTGGGCCTAAGTGGATAAAGGAGGTACTAGTCACTGATTTCATTGCTTCCAAGTTTGATGCTGCTTTATTTTCGTACTGATCCAAACATTAGAGGCCTGCCTCATCTGGAAAGAATGACATAGGATGGAAAATAGAGGTTGCTTCCAACTATGATGCTATTTTATTCAATACATGTTCCAAAGAGGCCTGCGCCTTCTAAAAATGACTGATGTTTGGATGGGAATTATACACCTGGTGAAACTTGTCATTGTTTGAGCACTCATCAGTTCTTTCCTGTAAATAAGTTAAGCGTCTGCGCTGCTGGTTCTTCTCTGCTAAGTTAATACTAGCAAATTTTGTTCTTCTGACATTCACAAATTAATCTGCACTTTCTAATTGCTTCTCAAGTAGTAAGTCTGGTCATATTCTCATGTATCATGTCATAACCACAGTGTAGCTGTCATCTTAGAGTATTACGCTTCCATTTATATGTACTTTTTCAATGTGCTTATTTTGGTGAATATTGCTGATTAACGGTAATCTAGATGAGTGTCACACACTAAAATTCTCTTTTTCTAAAGACAGTACATGCACTCAAATGAAAGGGAGGGGTCAAGTAAAAACCTAGTGCATCTCTAGTTTTAGCGTTTCCGTCTGGTAAATAGACACATTGCGACACGTCTTTTGCTTACCATTCTTTTATGTCCTAACACGGAAACATAAAAAGATCCAGTTTCTAACTGAAGCTCTACTACTTGTGAATCGTGACGCTTTTGGATAATTATTTGGTTGATCTAATATGTTTAAACCAAGGGGGAAAAAAATAGCCTACAAACATGTTCTTCGCTAACCTTGTATTAATGAGACAGAATTGTTGGTTAATTCTCTCGTCTTTTGAAGAGTATATTGTCGCTGTCCACAGTTTCTCAATTTTGTACAAAGTGGTAGGGCAAAGACAAGGAGTTCAATTTTGTGTACAAAGGTCATGATGGGAATGTAGTTAAAGGGTAGATTTGGTGCGGTGCAGTGATTTGGTATGAGCAATATTTGACGAGGATGACTTCATCTTAAGAAATTATACATCCAGAAAATATGTTGTATGAATTGTGAGGGTTGATACCCCAACTGCTTGCTTTTCTATTCTGTGAAATAATCTGGCTTGATTGGTCTTGACAGGCTATGAATCCAAACAGACCCGTCGTCTTTATAAACACAGGTTGGGCAAATTTCTATCTCAAGTCAAATTATGCAGGCTTGTCAAATGAAGTTTAATGTCCTTGTCCTAAACTGTCGCATCATCCTTGTTTCCATACTAGATTTGTTGCTTGCATTTGAAACAAATGACCGGAAAGCTGTAAATAACCCAGTGGAAGCAAATATCATTGCCGAGGTGTGAATGCCTCTTGCTTCTTCCATGAACATTTTAATGGCCATTAGCATCGGATAACAAGAAAATATTAAGCTCCAATTTCTGTATAATTTTTGCCTACAGATCGTGTGTAGATTGTTGAACAGAGGTATATTGGAGGAAGATATAGGCATCATTACACCCTACAATTCTCAAGCAGATCTTATCCGGCAAGCTGTGTCTACATCAGTGGAGATACATACAATTGATAAATACCAGGTAATATTTATGCTGATGTGATTACATTCTCGAAAAACATCTTCAGTTATCAACTTTTCTTATTCAGAAGAAGAAGCTGCTTTACCGCATGGGATAATAGAAGGGAAAGAAAATCAGTAGACCAGCCTAAATAGAAGCATAGCTGTCTAGGGTTATCCTTTGACATGTTTAGTAGTTGTCAATTATATACCTTGGTTAGTCTAGTATATGGTTTTGATATGGCAATAGGAGCCTGAATGCCAGCTGAAAGAAGGCAGAAAAATGGCTGGCTTTCCATTTATGAAACAGAAATTCGGAAGGCTAAAACTTCACAACACCCTAGCCCAGAACAAGAATTCTAATCTAACAATGCTACTTCAGAGACGCTAGCTTTCGTTCAATGTTGACTTGGCCCTAGATAAAGCTACTTAAGTCCTCGTACAATTGGTTCCCCATCTGTCCTCAACCGTTTAAGATTATCTTGTGTCAGTTATTAGCCTCCCAAAAGCTCGTTTGCAAATCATGAATGATCCAATCTACTCGGCTTGCTTCTAGAGTCATTTTTCTGTGGCTTGAGGATGTCTTGCAGTTGCATCAAATAATGTGACTACTAATGTCTTAGCCTCTTGGCTCTTAGGTAGAAACTAGTACCTTGCTGCTCCTAATTGTCGTAGTTTTAATCTATGTTTGCAGGGAAGAGATAAAGATTGCATTTTGCTGTCCTTCGTAAGGTCAAGTGAAAATCCAAGGAACTACATTTCTTCATTGCTTGGAGACTGGCACAGGATTAACGTGGCTCTTACTCGTGCCAAGGTTTAGATACGGTTCCTCTGAATGGAATTTTTCTTCTTTTTGAAACTTTTTGCACAAATTCATCCCGACTCTTTAACGTGATAATGTACTTCTCTTTTGTTGATCATACAGAAGAAGTTGATAATGGTAGGTTCATGCATTACGCTGTCGACCGTGCCTCTGCTTAAGCTTCTTATTGAAAAGGTGGAAGAGCAAGGTGGCATTTTAAGCGTCTCCAAGAAGGATATTGCTCATAAACCAGAATTGAGAAGATGCTCCAACCTGAGATGATGGTAAAGATATTGCACCAAATTGTGCGATTTGCGGTCCTGTAAATTATTGCAAAATCTACTTCTCTAATGTAAATGTAAATATTGAGACCACACCCAGCCGCCCATTCTTTTGTAAAAAAACCGAGAATTCTACCGTGAAATGAAATTCAAAAGCAAACTTATCAGAGAATGTCCGATGATTTGTTGGATTAAAGGCTGGTATATTTTACACTTTCATCAGTAACCGAAATGACGGGCATTTGTCAAAATTTTAAATTTGCATCTTCAGTTTAGAGGCATTATGTCATAGACCAATACTTTTCTTACCTACATAAATAATGGTAAAACATGGAGCCTGTATCTATTGCATTTAAGCCAACTAAGTTAAAACTGTTGTTATTACAATATGTTGAGAATTCTCAAATTCCCTACCATTATCAAACCAGCAAAGCTAAAATTCGTCTCTGAAGTAAAATACCACCGTAGATTCATCTCACAGCCTTCTCTCACCAGAGAAAATATGAAAAAAATGCACGTTCAGTCCCTTAAAGTTAAGCTGGAAAGTAATTTACACTTAAACTAAGGTATGGGACTATGGGAGCGACCACTTGCCCCAATTCTTGTTTTGGAACTGATATTAATATACCCAGACACTACAAAATCAGGTGAAATATACATGGAAAATCTATGTACAAAGCTTTGTCCCTCCTTCGTATCCCCATCATCATATTTTGATGAAGAAAGAGATTTGTTGGAAGATTCTGCTGAAATTACTTTCAGATTTGAATTTCAATGTTGGAATTCTCTATATAAGATAACATCAGCTCAAAAAGATAGAACTCAATTGAGTAGGGGCAAGGAAAAAGAATTAAGACTTGTATTATTAAAAACATGTCGTAAATATTTTTTCGTTGTCGACATGGTTTTCAATCTAGGCATTGATATGATGAGTTATGTTTATTTTTTGAGATAAAAATTGTTATATGCTAATTTTGCATCCTGATCAGGAAAGGTTTTGGTGTCCGGTAATGGATCTATGAAAACTGAGGGAGAGAGAAATGATGCTTTCTCTGTTTTCTTAGCTATGATGTTCAGGTAATTGGGTAAAGTTGGATGAAATTTTCAAAGGCTTAAAATGTATGTTTTATGTAGTGAACAGTTTATTATGTACAATTTTAATATACTCACATACATTTGCACATAAATCACTAACTGGCAGGAAAAATTCTTGCAGATAGATACCCAACAAAAATATAATGAAAAGGTTTCTGCAATCAAATTCATTGCACATTGGCAACAGGAATTTCTGACTAACAGACAACTCTGAATAGTATATAACCAACAAGCAATGAAATGAAAGAAAATGAGTCGGGAAAAAATGAAAAAGGGGAGTTTTTAACCAAATATCCTTCCTACCTAAAACTCAGTTTGTTTCTCCTTCGTGGCTGTCGCAGAAAATGTTGGACTGGGGATTCACTGTTGGCTCTCTTCAAAAGGAATAACTTCCTCATCAACTTTTAGTATTTCCTCTACTTCAACTTCCTTTGCCTGGTATTCCTCCTCTTCATCACTGGCTTCCCCATCACGCAACTTTTCCCTTTCCATTTTCTCTTCTTCATGCAACTGCTTCCACTCATTAATCCATGCTTCCCATTCTTCTTTCAGCTTCTTTCGCTTCTCACGATCTTGCTCACTCAACAGCAATGAAACATCTTGATCCTCTGCTTCATACTTCTTGCTGTATTTTTTCAAGTTCTTAGCAATCTCTTCCTCTTTCTCCTTACTCAAGAAGGATGGTGGCCTAGGGCGCCACAAAAACTGCACAAACAAGAAGCAATGTGATATATGAGTATAGAATATATCATGTAATGGATATAAGCATATTCCTTCAGAAAGAAAAAAAAAAGGCATAGCCAACCAGAGCTCAACCGCACAGCAATTACAAGACGACATAGTAAAGATGACAGGTTGCAACACATTTAACAAAACTAGTAAAAACTGCGGGACCTACCTTAGTGTTCTCATTGTGCAAACTGCAAAGTAAAAACTGCAGGAAACCTACCTAAAGTGCTGAGAAGACACAAGTCCTAGCACATTTAACTATCATAAACCCAGCCCTAGAGCAGTCCCCTAACATACACCACTGACCACACAATCGCAACCTTTCATCATAACTACTTGCTTGTGACATCTTGAACAGAGATTAGAGAAATAATATATCTCACAAAATTGGCTAGTAGCCTCTTATAATCTCACCGTTCTCGTCTTTTTTCACTTAAAGCAACTCTTTATGATATCCTTGCTACATCTATTAAAATGAAAAGAGTAAATACACAGTAATATAACATGGGGAAAAAAGTGCAGTAAGCAACGCGCTGATGGCAGAGCAGATTCTAATAAATGACGGCAGGAAGTATGTTCACACTAGCTTTTTCCAGTTAAAAAATAAGGACTATTTGTGCTCTATATAAAAGAACAAGGATGATTTTGAGTTTCAAGCCCAAAAATAAGGAACTATTTAGGCTTTTTCTTGCAAAAAACACATGGTAAGATTATTACCTGGAAGAAATGATCCTTGAGTATCCTATACAGCAGCTTTCCGTTGAAAGACCAGATGTTGAATCCATTTTCCATCTCATGAACTGAAGTAACAGCTGTCGCTACATACCTATAATTGCAAAATAAAAAAACGTAAGGACAAAAATAGGAAGGTCTTACAGGGCAAAACTGATGAGAGCAAAATCCAACTACCTTCCAGTTGGATCCCATTCGACATCTGTTGCCATAAAATGCTCAGCAGATGCCATGGTATCAAGCTCATCGACGTCAAAGAATTCCAACTGTCCATTGAAACCTTTCATTCCAGCCAAAATAATGAAGCGGCCTCCAGGTGACCAGTAGAGAGCATTAGCCTGCTTTCCCTTGAGAGTTGTCAGCTTTGAAACACGGCCCGTGTTAGTGCCAGACCGCATAGAGTAGAAACTGACATCTGGCCTGGGGTTGTCACCGTGGATGACAGCAAATCTGTGACCCTTAGGCTCCCAAGCAAATGCAATAATTTTATCATTCTTGTTGTCAAGCTCCAAAACCTCAATTGGAATATCCCGTTCTTTGATTCTGAACAGCTCAAAACCAGTGTATGTGCTTTTCTTGGTCTTCGTGTACCGGTCAACTTTGACAGCAAGGTAGTCTCCATTGCTTTGCCAATACATTTTGCAATCACTTACACTGAAGAGATTCTTTTGCCTCAACTCCTCTTTACTTGGGATTTGCACAAGACTTACCTGTCAATTTAACACAGGTTTAGTTCAAATGCAAATATGAGTAGTACCTCCAAATTACTGGCAACTTGCATAGAAGTTCTAGAACAAACCCTGGCAGGTTGATTTCCGCATTCAGGAACAAAGAGTGAAAGAATTGGATCTGTTGGTGACCAGCTAAAATCCATAACATTTTCAACCTTGATAGATTTCTTGTCAACAAGTGAGAAAGTCTCTGTTTCATAAACAGAGATGACATTCTTTCCTATTCTTGCAAAATACTTATCCTCTTTACCACCACTCCACCTGAAATCATTTCAAAAAAAGAAGAAGTTAAAGAGTATCCCACCATCCATTTTTCATTGTATTTATGAGACTCCCATATCTAAGTATACAATCAAGCATGCAAATGTTAGGAGTGACTGAAAGAGGTGGTAGAGAAGGATAGAAAATGTCTCTAACAATAGGATCAAAGCTCACCTAAAGACTGGCCAGGACACACCAGTAACACCTCCAGTTCCTCCAACTGCAAATTCATCAGCACTTCCCTTAAAATCTCTCATCACTTTTCCAGTTCTCACATCAAAAATATTTAGCACAACCCTCTGAAAGAAATCTGTATTAGAGAGGACATAGTATGGCCACAATTGGGTATACAAACAACATAAAGCTGAGACTTACGTGAGTGTCACGAGGGTTACTTGGTTCATGGCTGCTGTATGTCACCAGATATCTCTCACCGGGGGAGAAATCAATCAGCTTTACCTGCATTTAAATTCTGTAGATTTAAGTCACAGAAACCTGCATAAGTTTATTTCAGAGAAATAAGCACAAAACTAACCTGAGGATGTGCATAGCGCATGAGGCGGTTGAAAGTGGTGGCACCACCCCAAATTGCAGCGCCTTGTCTGTGAACTGTTGCCAAGTAAGTTCCCATAGGGGACCATTGAACAAAACTCTCAGTCCAATACTGCACTCAAGAAGACATCATTAGCAAAGATTAGTAATGGCCCATCTGCATGAAAGAAAGAAATATCCTTTGAAGGATGAAGGTTCTGTACAGAAGCATTTCATTTTTTGAAAATATGAGATGCCAAACAGTACAAATAAGAACAACCATGCGTTGACAGCTAAATGAGCAAAACGAGAATACAAGTCTCCTTACAGGACGTTTATAAACAAGCTCAGGCTTCATTTGTCTTGCATCATTCCAGAGGACCTCCGTGTCACTGCCAGACCGAATCACGTACTGATCTCTAGCTTTCTCATCAGTAAGCCACTTTAGCAGCATCTCCTGCCAGCGACACAAACATCTCAGTAATAGTAGATGAATGAAAAACTGACACTAGCATTTAAGACTCCGTGCCGGCTGATGAAAAACACAGAGCTGGTGAAGAGCCTAACCCCTGGAACATAAGGCTTGATCTCTGGTGGAGCCCACTCATCTGGAACTTTCAGGAACTTATCAATGTCTTCAAACATGTTAACAGCAAATATATGTGACCTATCTAACTTGTATCCATGTGTCTTCTCCTTACTCAGCTCAGCTTCCTAAAGCAGGAAAACATAGCAACATGATGATCATTAGCCAAATGAAACTAGATATGTCAGCTCCTAGGTTGTCTAGACACTCCAACAACAACACACGCAGATCCATTTCTACCTTTTAGTTCATAGTTGGATATAACAATTAAAAAAAAGTGGATAGACAAGTGAACACTGACCAACTTCCTGCACTTAGTAAGCCATGGATCACAACATTTGAACCATATAAGTTCCTCATATCCACATCACACAAGCACGACTTAGAGTATAACAAATCTAGGATGCAGCCAAGACATGTTTATAATCATCATCTAACTAAAGACAGATTATAAAACTTCATAATTTCTCAGTGTAGATGACATGGTGCTAGCCTGTGAGCATTTTACTTTTTAGCTGGAATTTCCATTTTTACATCTTTTATCCATTTATAATCACATACCCCTCATCCCAATTTATGTGATGGCGTTTGACTAGGTACGGTGTCCAAGACGGAAAGGAAGACTTCAGAAACTTGTGGTCTAAAATAAGAGACAAGTATTTGTGTGGTTACAAATCATCTCATTAGGGATAATGATGGGAATTTTATAATGAAATTGTTACTGAATATAGAAAGATGTCATTCTTTTTTGGACTGTCTAAAAAAAGAGTTGTCACCTAATATGAGACAGAAGGATTAATATTCTTCTTAGGCTAAGTAAGAGATTTGCACATAGAAAGTACTAATCAAAAGTCGAGACAACATATTCATCACCTATCACAAACATAAAGCTGGTAGAAGAATTAATAAATCACATCTCTAAACAATTCAGTTATGAGTCTCAAGCATTCTGTCTATAAAAATGAGATACTCTATGGCTGCTAAAAGAGACAAATTGGAGTACCTGAGGAGTATTATACTCTATAAAGCAGTACCCAAGTGTTTTCTGAGTCTCAGGATCAACAGGCATATAGAGACCACCCTCCTTAATAACACCAAGTTGGCTGTAAATTTTTCGAACTACTCCTTCCAATTTCTCATATTTCTCTTTAGGTACAACTGGAAGATTGTCCACCACCAGTATGTTTCCAAAACCTTGATCCTCCTCCAAGGCGTCCTCCTCCAACAAGTCTTCATCGTCACTGCCCTCGTCACATCCAAAAAACAGCACAAATTCAAGACCCATAAGAAGTAATATCAAACATAGCAAATGAGAAACCAAAAATAATTATAGGAAAAATATAAACGTAAACAAAAGAAACAAGACTAAGCAGAACACATAAGAATCGATATATAAATCGAATCAAATCTTCACAACATAATTTGCAAACTCAATAAAAGAACGGTAAGAGAAACCCAGACATAGCAGTCGATATGAAAACTTAATATATTGAACTGGATATGAATGTGATAATAAACCCAAACACCCAGTAAAAAACGCTAAAACTTTCTAATCTTTTCAAAACTATCAACCAAAGACATAAATTCAAACTCAAGATTTTTTTTTTAAAAAACCATTAAGACTTCACCTCAATGAAACAAAAAACTACACACTTTACAGCAAAGTAGCAGAAGCACATAAAAGTGCAAGCAAAAATCAAGATTCAGACCTGGGTATCCCCAAATCATCACCAGGGGGAAGATGAATAGAGTCCAGATCGATTTGTGTAAGATCCACACCAAGCCTATCAGATATAGCTCTGATTTCTTCCATAGAAACCACTTCCGACATGATTGAATTCTACTTTTATGCTCTTTGCTTCACTTTTTTTCTGTGCTCAATTCGACTATGAGAAGGTGCGAAGATAGCCACTTTGAATTGAAGCTGAAGGAGAAGTTGTGAGGTTAGGCCTTTAGGGATAGAGCGCAATGTGCTGCAGGCACAGGGAGGTAAGTAGGGTTTATAATTCTGCTCCGGGTAAACGGGTCGATTCCGCGGGCACAAATACTATACCCTTTAGGCTTTAACTCTTTAAACTATACCCGTATTCATAATAATAATAATAAGAAGAAGAAGAAAAAGAAGAAAATTTTATATTTGAAGAAAAACATTATAATAATATATTAAATATACATATACACAAATATAAATTAAATCAGATATTATAATATATTATATTGAATTATGTTTCGTAAATATTTTCTTTTTATTAGACATCGAGCATAATTATTTTAATTAGTATATATTATCATAAAATAGATAGATATCATGTGGTTTAGATGAGACCATCTACAATAACAGATTTCTTTGCCCAAGTTACTAATCTTGGTGCCTAAGTTACTAATCTTGATGCCCAAGTTGTTATTCTACTAGAACAATTGTAACGATCAAGTAATTGACTTATAAATAACTACTAAAATGTACTGAGAACAATATGAAAAATTAAATCATGAAGGTCTTGTGTTTCTTTTCCTCGTCATTGGTAATTTATAAAATTTTAAACGTATGTTTTATGTCTCCTAAATCAGTACAAAATAATATTTACAGGTTAGTGTGCACAAAGTCATGCACTTGTTACTTGGAAGTAGTAGAAACTAATGTCTATGTTTTACGGTGACGTGACCAAATCCGTAAGGTCATGATTTTTTTTTAAAAAAAAAACCTTTAATTCCTGTTGGTTTAATTTTCCCTTGATTTGGTAAGCTTATGAAGTACTACTCGAGACAACGAATTTAATAGATTATGATATTATAATATTTTATATTGAATTACGTTGGATAAATATTTTTCTCTACTAGACCTAGAGCATAATTTTCTTTAATAAGTATATATTAACTATCTATTATTGTTAAACATTTAAATATATTTCACATTATAAAAGTTGTGTGCGTGCACCGAGAAAAAATACATATTACTATCAGACCTATGAGGCTGGTATTTTATAATTTTTAGTTTGGATAAAAAAATATATGCGTAATAAAATATGAAAAATGCAAGATTATGCCTATAAGAATTGATTTGAAAAATGAGGAAAATATTTCTTAGGTTGATCTTGCGGGATTGACGTTTGTTCAAATATATAGAATATGTTCTTACAAATAATGTTGGTGTATATACCACAAATTATAATAAATTATAGTTGAAAATAAAATGAACAAAAATAATAAATAAATATTCAACTTTAAAGGAGATTCAACCACATTACCAAAGAAACACTTTTAATATAATTTCTCTCTCTTTGGAATAGTGAATAAGTTGGAGACTTTTGAATATTTTTCTTTATTTCAATACACTAATCTCACTACACACTATAATATTTTTCCACACTTTCCATAATTTTTATTATACTTCACAAAGAAAAAAGCGTCACTATTTATAGGAGTAAAATTCTTTTTATGGATTAAATAACAAAGTAATGGAATAATAATATTATAGAACATGGATTAGCAATGAATAATTAATGGTTGACCATAGCAAAAATAATTATATGAGTTACACAAAAAAAAACACTTTTGTCAATTTATATCAACCATGTATACACTCTGTATTTTAATTTCAGACATGAACACATGAGTTGCAAAGCATCAACAAGAGTGAAAATATTAAAGACAGTATTAAAGAAGAAAATAATTCGTAAAAAAATATAAAGAATGCAAGTGATATCATATTAAGGTTTTATTTAAAAAGGAAAATTGAAAATTGAAAAAAAAATATGTTCACCGAATAATTTTGTTATTATTTTACTTCTATCATTAGAATCCTAACTATATTGTAACACCTTTTCTTTTCCTTATGTACCATAGTTTTACTGTTATATCTCTTTTTTTCCAACCAATATATTCATGGTTTTGTTTTGCCTGTCTGCTTTGTAATTCTTCCCGCCAGCCATGGCTACCAATATTTCTGCTTCCACCACCAATCTACTCAACCAACGCCTCTTGTCGTTTCCACCTTCTCAATACTATAAAAACATCCTAACTAAACCATACCAACAACAATGTCTTTTGATCAGTTCTTCCAATAAGAAGAACAGGGCAGCTATGGTTGTTAATTCGTTGCGTAAATTAATCAATTTGGATCAACATGATGATTATTTGGACGTGGACGACAAGCCTAAGGAAGAGTGTGGAGTGGTTGGTATCTATGGTGATCCAGAGGCCTCGCGTTTATGTTATTTGGCGCTCCACGCCCTTCAGCACCGTGGTCAGGAAGGTGCTGGTATGGTTACTGTTGAAAATAAAGTTGTTAAATCGGTTACAGGTATTGGATTGGTTTCTGATGTGTTCAACGAGTCCAAACTTGATCAACTTCCAGGTGACATGGCTATTGGTCATGTTAGGTATTCTACTGCTGCTGGCTCTTCTTCAATGCTGAAAAACGTTCAGCCTTTTGTTACAAGTTCTAAATTTGGATCTTTTGGTGTTGCACACAACGGTAATTTTGTGAATTATCAATTGCTTCGTGCTGAACTTGAGGGGAAGGGGTCAATTTTCAGTACAAATTCTGATACGGAGGTGGTACTTCATCTTATAGCAAAATCAAAGGCGAGGATTTTTGCTTTGAGGGTTCTTGAGGCTTGCGAGAAGCTACAGGGAGCTTACTCGATGGTGTTTGTGACAGCAGAGGATGGTAAGTTAGTTGCAGTAAGGGATCCGTTTGGGTTTAGGCCATTGGTTATGGGTAGGAGGAAGAATGGTGCTATAGTTTTTGCCTCGGAGACATGTGCTTTGGACTTGGTTGAGGCTACGTACGAAAGGGAGGTTCATCCTGGTGAGATGGTGCTAGTTGATGAAACTAGTAAAGAGCCTCAATCAATGTATCTACTGAAGCCTCATCCTCCTGAGCCTAAATCTTGCATCTTTGAGCATATTTACTTTGCCCAGCCTAATTCAATAGTATTTGGGAAGTCAGTGTATGAATCTAGACATGCTTTCGGGGAAATTCTAGCTACAGAGTCCCCTGTGGAGGGCTGTGATGTTGTGATAGCAGTTCCAGATTCAGGTGTTGTAGCAGCACTTGGTTATGCAGCCAAAGCAGGGGTACCATATCAACAAGGCTTAATAAGATCACACTATGTTGGCAGGACATTTATCGAGCCATCTCAGAAGATTAGAGATTTCGGGGTGAAGCTTAAGCTCTCACCGGTTAGAGCAGTATTGGAAGGGAAAAAAGTGGTGGTTGTGGATGATTCAATCGTTAGAGGAACAACTTCGTCAAAGATTGTAAGGATGTTGAAGGAGGCAGGGGCAAAAGAGGTCCATATGAGGATTGCAAGTCCTCCAATTATAGCTTCTTGTTACTATGGGATAGACACTCCTAGTACAGAGGAATTGATATCTAACAGGATGAACGTGGAGGAGATTAGGAAGTTTATCGGGGCAGATTCTTTAGCCTTTCTGCCAACTGATAGCTTTCGTAAGTTATTAGGCAATGATCATACAAACTTTTGTTATGCTTGTTTTTCAGGTAAGTATCCACTCTACCCAAGCGTGGCTATGGAGGAGTCTATAGATGATACAATGAAGTTGACAGTAGCTGCTAATTAATTTTTTTATTTTATAGTAGTAGTATTCTTGAATGATTATTTGCACTTGCAGAAAAGTTGCCCAAAGTGTGTGCATATTTTATTTCATTTACAATGTTGTCCATGCTATATCATTTTTTAAGTACAGACAAATTTCTTTAGTAAACAATTGCAATCTAATATTCAATTCTCAAGAACGCTCAAGGCAATAACTCACACGTCAGGAAACAGGACATATTTAGTAAACAATTGCAATCACTATTCACAATTTCACCGACCCTGCCTGAATCTGATAAATATAGATTCTTCTTGCACAACAGATGAACCTCAAGCTTATACAATGGGAAAACAACAGTTCTTTTTCCTGTGTTTATGTTATTAGAAGTACAAAATCTCCTAAAGATAGTTGGTCCACGAATACCCAGAAGCTTCTAACACCGCCATTAACATGTAATGTTCTTATCTCATTTTTATCTAATCTTAAACATAGTCATGTCAAACTCGGGACGAAGTGATTGGCTTGGATGATTAATCAGATCTTGACTCGTCAAAGAAAAAGCATATACATGAGAGGCTTATGACTCTACTCCATACGGGAGAAGGGCAGCAGCCACAATCCTACCTTCTTCGTTTAGAATATTGTAAGTTGATGCAGCATTTCTCTGCAACACAGATGAAATAAGGAATGTAAGCAATATAAAATGGATGAGAGAGAAGAAAAAGCTCGGATCAAGAAATATGTAAACACGATAGATGCAGTTATCTAATAAACAACAGGATAGATGCAGTTATCTAATAAACAACAGGCTGGCAAAGCAAGCCGCCTTTAGAGTTCAGAGAGCAATTTCTTTTTCATGTGAGTAGTCTGATATCAATCTACCCAAACATGTGTCATTCAGTTATAGGCTGAGAACACCTAAGCAGAATATTTTGTGAAGAATCACATGAACAGGAAATAGTATGTTTAAACAAAATTGAAAATTTAGAAAAGAGGAAGAGAAGAGCCACTTTCAAAACATTGGCTAATATCTTGACATGTTTATGCCTCACCATAATGCTCATTCGAAATTTACTAACCAATAAAAAATACTAAACAAGTTAAACGTCACTGTTCTGGTTTCCTTTTGCTGGTTAATCTAGTTGTATTTTAACTCCTTTGGTCTGGGTCCAGGAATGTCAAAGAGATCCACCTTACATCTTCCAATTGTAGTTCTGGACAAAAAGTTCCAGAGATGTTGAGTCAATAGTGGGGGTATGAGCAGTAAACAAGAATAAATATTGCTCAGAACTTCTATGGCTAGCCATCCCATATATCCACACAATCTGATAACTACTAAATAGTGCATAAAGGATGACATTTCCCCTTCCTTTGGCACATCATTTTTCATAATAAACAAAGAACCATATACTTACAGAATCAACTGCTTCCAATTTCATTCCAGTAGAACGAATAAAGGCACGAAGCTCAGGATTTACCGGTTGAATGTACTTCCCACAGCCAAGAAGAAGAATCTCTGCAGTGAAGTTATATTAGAAAGAAAGAGAAGCATGAATACCAAGAGTAGTATACACTTAAGAAGATAATCATTCCTCGACAAAAACAGGAACAGAGTCGATACTCATTAGATTTAATGATAATCAAAATGGAGTTGGATTTTCTGCATAATACTTATAGCTGTCGGGATAGCTTGCATGCACCCTGATTATTCCACCGGATACCTACTACCTCTCACCACACAGATACCAGTTATAACTCTGCCCATCAAGAGTTACCAAGGTTTTCACCCACTTCATTAACTGCAATGTCACACCCTTTGATGAGGACTTCCTCAACATCTTATGCTGAATTTTCCCTCTACACCAAACACTTCAAAGCTAAGGGTGTTGTTGGACATCCAAAATTCTCTTACTAATAAAGGTCAAACAATTACTGAATCCTGTTCGAGTTAATTACGTTTTCCAATTTTGAAATGAAATTCTATTTCAAGTATTGGAGAAGTCAAAAAACCACACGCCCTTTATGGCAAGATATTTTGAAAAAGTCTATCTACCCTGACCACCAGGTTTTTTCCCCTAATCAGTTATTGGCAAAGATAAAGCAAACGGAGGGGAATATCACCACAGCACAGCTGCAACTATTCTTTGCTTATACAGAAATTTAGCATCATTTTTCAATTAATAAAGGCTTAATACATAGATTACCCCCTTAGCTTTAGTGAAATCCCTGTTACACACCCCTTGACCACGGGGAACCTTTTATACAACAAAAGTTTCAAAGTGGTGCCTAAAATCACACTGTTTTAGTTATGTGGCACTCGTGTGTAATACACAACAAGAGGCGAGCGAATGCAAAAAAAGAATTATATCAGATGCTTTGTATGAATGCGACGTGTCTAACTTTTATTTTTTTTCCCTCTTTTCATTTCACACAAAAGAACAGATAAAGCAAAAATAGCCCACAACCCTTCCCCTCACGTCTTCTCCCCCACTTCCCTCCCCATCTTCTTCCCCAACTCTCTCCCCCCTTTTCTCCATCTTCCCCCACCCCTGCAATTGATCCCTCCCCTTTTGCGTCTTTTAAAAATTCTTTATTGCTGTTCAAAATCAGTGGAAATTTTCCCTTTTTGTCTCTTTTTTGGCTCAATATGATTGAGATATGGGAAAAGTTAATGACAAAAAAAGAAGGGATGGTCGGAGATGGAATATCAGGCGACCAACTCCAAAAGGCTAATAAATTTAGTTTTTTGAGACAGCTAATAAAGTTGGTTTGAAAAAAACATTTAGATAATTCTAACTTTTTGGGGAAGTTTGTTCTCAGTTTGACACCATTGTTGGTGGCCGAACTGAAATCTGACGAGCCGGGTTGGAGTTCCCCTTAGTTTTCCTTTTTTTTTTTGCTCAGCTGGAGATATTTTTAAGACTAACTAATGACACATGTCACGACCTTATTGGTGTGTGACATTCACCTATTCAAATGAAGTGGTCAACCATAAAAGTGATGTGCATTAGACACAGTTCTTGAAACATTTGGTGTGTAAAAGATTCCCCGTGGTCAAGGGGTGTGTAACATGGATTTCGCTACAAGCTCAGTGGCAATTTATGTATCAAGCCATTAATAAATAGGTTTACCCATAAAATATTTTAAGAGCAGCTAGGGCATACTTTCTGTCAATATATTTTACCTACTTTTTCTTTTTATCCATCGGAAGAATATTTAACTACCATGAATACTCATAGCTACTTCTCCAAGATCTTAAATCAATATAAAACAACAATATTTTTTACTTCTGGCTTAGTGCTTTGAAACAAACCTCCAAACGTATTATAACCTTGCATTTGCCCTTAGGGCTTTGGTCTAGGGTTAGGCATTGTCCTGAGTTTGAACCCACCACAGGGCACAGACAACATGGTATTTAATTGGAGAAGGGTAGAGGGCGGGTCCATTATCCACCGAGTTTTAAATTATGTGCCACTAGCCCTTGGGATTTTCTCGGTTATCCAGAAAAACATAACAAACTTTGCACCTTTAAATGATTAGTTAAGATTTACAATCTTTAACTACCTTGAGTTACAAATTCAAGCTAATTTCCTGGAGTTCAAACAATACTAGTATCAAGCTTTGTGTGGTTATTGGCTAAAGAAGCAGTATTGACACAGGAGAATTTAATGAAGAGGAGAATTACACTTTGCTCTAGATGTTTTTTCTGTGGGAAAACTGCAGAAACAGTCAATCATTTGTTTATCCATTGCGAAGTCACTGGCCAGTTGTGGAATCTGTTCCTGAGACGTAAAAGCATCTCCTGGTCCATGCCTGGGAGAATTTCAGAGGCTCTATTTAGCTGGGAAGAAGCAGGGACACAAGCAAAAAACAGAAGTAACTGGAGAATTGTCCCTGCCACTATTTGGTGGACAATATGGAAAGAGAGGAACCTTAGAGTTTTTGAGAATAGGGAGAGTAGTATGCAACAAGTTAAATTGAATTGCATTTCAACTCTGTGTTTTTGGTGTAATCAAACTTACTCTAATGATACTGTCTCTATCATTGATGTCTTAGACTCATTATAGGGATAGGTCGGTATTATTAGAGTTTCCTTATGTAAATACAGGTTTCAGTACAACCTATGTACTGTTCTGCAGAAATAGAAACAATTACCATTTTCAAAAAAAATATATAAAAAGGGTATACGACTTTCCAGAAATGATCTGTATCAGTGAAGAAATATTTGCTTATATCAGATGGCACATTGAGTTCAGCCAATAGAACCCAAACAAGCACAGTACAACAGTAGTATATCCTTCTCAAGCAGGAAACTGCACCAGACAGATTTACATCAATCTTACAGTGTGATGTGCACGTTATAACTTGACACAAACTTGCATAATGTTTCCCTTCTTCTTATTTTTTTTTATTTTTTTTGAGAAAGGTCATGCTGTAATAGTAATATTTCCCCCTTTTACGTGGAAGACAAAATGAGATAAAACTGTGTACCGCTGGAAGATTTTCAAAACATTTCAATTGATGTTGCTGATTGGAAAGGAAAATAGGTAAAAGGATTTGCAGTCACAGAAAAAACATAAAACTTGATTGGTCTCAGCAAGAAAAGGAACAAGCAATATTTTGAAATCATATCTATCTAAAAATGAAAGGAACAAGCAATGAGACATGCAAGGTCCACTTCTAAAAATGTTCTACATGAACATGAAGGTAAGTGCAGAGAAACATCAGCTGAGCATAGTATTCTTCAACAATAGACCGACTGCTACTCACCTGGAACTGGTCGCACTGTCTGGAATATAGATAAGCTGCATGCCACATACCAATGTCATGTCAGATGAGACTGTATAACCAAACTGTAAAAGGAAACAATTGGGTCTTTTTAAGGGGAAAGACCTTTCATAAGTGACGTCCAGGCAATATAACTAAACAGTTGGACTTTGTGACACAGCAAAATGTCCAAACATATGTAATACAAGAGTTCTGGACAACTACTTCCTTTACCCCACAAAATTTTTCTCACTTTGACCTGGCTAAGTTGTAAAATGAGAGTTTTACTCTTGTATATGAAGCAAGTGAAGATATGAATAACTTTTTAGCTTTGCAGACCCTTACAAGGAAAAAGTTGCATATGATAGTGCAATAAAGTTAGATCCATGTAATTATTGTTCTTGTTTGACATATGATAGAACTTCCCTTTTTAAGCAATTGGACACTTAAAGAGGAACATCACATTCTGGCACACTGCTGTCACTTTTTGGTCATCCATTGAGCTACTGGGTATCTTCATCCTTAACTCTAATCAACCACAAGCTAAACCAGACTGAACCATTTCAATTGACTAGTTCAATATATATAAATCTATAAATAGTTTTCCCATGTCTAATCAACTTCTAGTACGTTACTAGAAAGGAAGGCAAGAAAAGTCTCTATACAATGAGGAGCAAAAGTAAGTACCTTTCTGAAGTAACCTCCGAAAGTTTTTTGGGATGCCAAGACATTAGCAAGTTCCCAACACAAAGCAAGCTACCTTCATAAAGTACCCCTTTAACTCCGAAACCAGTATCAGTAACCCTACGAGGAGCCAAAAAAGATAATTAAATAAGAATCAACTGGATATACATCACGTACTGAAATATGTTAACATATCTTGAAGTTTAAGGAAAAAATGCCACAACTTAATTTTTGTCAGAAACATGATAGATGGATAGATATCATCCATCACACATTGTATGTTGTTCATTATACCGAGATGGTGGAGGATTACTTGGAGGTTTTCATGGATGACTTTCTGTTTGTGGGTGATCCGTCTGAGGGATGTTTCCACATACACCACATATTCAACTCTTCTCCATTAACTCAGTTTGTTAACAAATTTCTATACACTTCAAGAACTATTATCTTTTTTAGCCCAAGATTTACATCCTTTGTTCACATGCTTTCATCTTAAACTCATGCTAATCAAGCCCAAGACTTGTTATTATCTGAATTAACCTAGGAACTCATGGCAGAGGAGCAGAGTCCCCTCAATGTTAATCGCCTGACTCTACTGGGAATCACTGGACCTCATCCAGCTTAGCAGACTAATTATTTCCACCAACATAATAATAGATGGAATTATGATGGAAACTCTACCAGATTACCATTCTATGTTAATTTAGAACGTGGGGCATTAATAAATTCCAAAAGAGAGGCAAAGAAGCTTCTAAAAAGAAGAAGCCATCCACCCCAGAGGGCTATGAGGCTATAGATCATATCTACTGAACCAGCTTGCCACAATTTAATATGCAAAAGCACAAAAGAGTCCTCAAGTCTAGTAATACAAATAAGATAGCCCCCTAAATGGCTAAATCTGTAGCTTGATTAATATTCCTCAGAAATATCATATAACCAGACATTTTTCTCAAGGACCACTTTTTGACTCACATGAAGTTATTAAGAACAATTTTAGGTTAGCACTAGTGAATATTCGCCATATGTATTGATAAACGGTGTGGGTGGTTTTCTAATTCTCTTATCTCTTTGTGGACCAAAAGTAATGCAAATTTTGGGTGAACACTATTAAAGAGCTAAAAAAGAACTGGATAGCAACTGCAACCCGTAGTTTTTCTTCCTCCCCCTTCCCTAGGACCCTTTAAAGCTGAGAAAAAACATTGTGTCTTCTACTAACAGTCTTTTATGTGTACATTAATAAGTCTCTTTTTTCTATCCTTCTTGCCCCTCCACAAAAAACAATAGCCCAAGAAAAGAGAGAGACATCAATTCTTCTAGTCAGTTCATTTTATTACAACTTAATATTGCCATACAACAGGAAAAAAGAAGAAGAGAAGAGTAAATAGGATGTGTGAGGATGAAACTAAAAGGAAACAAGAAAAATATATTTGATACAGAAAATTCATTTTTTTTATCCTTTGATGAAGCTAATTGTCAAAAAATTATAGAGCAACAATGACTTGAAACTACTCCAGAAATAAATGCTTTGTGATTGACATTTCAACATAAATTAAGAACTGGGAAGGGAAGTATGACACAGAGGATTAAAGTAAATTTCAGATAGTATGCTATTAAGCTGCCAATATAAGGTGAAACTAAGAAGTTCTATAGGTCTGTTGAGACAATGAGCCTCCGCAAGAAACAGAATAATTGTCTATTAGCATGCCTAACCAGCATGGAGAACTCTAACCAGATTATATAATTGCTTCCTTCAACTAAGTAATTGCAATTCATTAAACCATATGAACGTCAACTAACATCAAAGCGTATTCCAAATTGAAAATTCGCTTCGATTTAATTCCTTACTTCTACTCTCTGAAAATAATTGGTTGAATTAACTACTAATACGATCTAAAACACCTAAACTGAAAAGTAAGAAAAACATGAACAAATTGCAAGTGTTCTTCAGATGAAATAGGTCAATTATACACCTAAATCTATGAAAAAACCAGAATATAAAAAAAAATTACTGATTAAAGAATAGGAAAGTACTGTTTGAAGCGTATTTGATCTTCAGGGACGTTATCGATGAGATTGATTTGATCGTATAGCGAGAATGCTCGTCTCAGTGAAGGCAACGGTTGATTCGAAGGCATATGATTTGAGGTTCTCCTCCTCATAGCTCGCACCAACGTCGGCAGCGTCACCATTGTTTTCCCTCTCACCGCCATTTCTCCACCTTCCCCTTTCGAGGTTGCAGAAGAATACTCAAACTGCGAGATCAACTTTGTTTTTTTTTACTTTTCCCTACAAAACATTTGCCGGTAGTGCAATAAGACCCCTAAAGTATTCGGAACACTGTACTCACCCTTAAGATTTTCTTTTCTAGGAATCCAAGTAGAATATGATGAAATAGTTAACGCTTTTCATGTTTAGGTCTGTACTTAGTATATGTTGGTTTATATAATCTTTAGGAAATTCATGTATCATTTAGTTCAAATTCAAATGGATAGATAAATTGATCAAAATATTTTCATTTCAACATTAATTTTTGTTTTAAACTTGGTATATAATTTGAATTTTAAAATAAGTTACATTTTTAAAGAATTTTTAATAATTTGAATTTTAAAATAAGTTACATTTTTAAAGATTTTAAAAAAAATAAGAAGAGTGGAAATATGTAATATGTAATTCATACTTATTTTTTAGTTCCTATTTTCATATATAGATATTTAAATTTTGAAAAGTCATATAAATCTAGATAAAGTTGAATAGTTCTAATGATCTTTAAATCGGTAGGACTTGAAACAAAAAATTGAGTTACGTCATAAATATAGTTGAGTTTTGAAGGAGGAGGAAGTTAAGTAAGTGAGTGAGAAATTTTAGGGGTGAAAACTTGAACTTATTTATGCTCCCTTTTTATTTAATAATAAAATAAAAAACTAAAAAATATTTTATATTAAAACAAATAAGTGAAAAAATCATTTTCATATGTACAAACTGAATAATGTTTTGGGATAGGTAAAAACTGTTGCACAACAATCCATATGGAATAAATCGGATAAATGGGTCGATTCCTTCTATTTTATTTATATTTATAAATAACTTAATTAAATATGTATATTTTTTTATTTTTTAGTTATTCTAATATTAAAGATATCTAAGAAGTTCAATTTTTTTTTATAGTAATAAGAGATCATATTCTCTAAAACTTTGAGAAAATTAGAGACTCTCTACCTTAAAAATTCAAACATATATAAATAAGTTAATATCATTACTTTATTATATTCATAAGCCTCAATGTGTTATTGCAGATATATAGTTGAGAGAAAATATAAAAAAATTATAGCTTCAACCCAGTCGACTTCGCTTAAGATATATAGTTGAGAAAAAATATTTTAAAATTTTTTAACTTCAACCTGCTTAGCATGACGTAAAAGATAAAGAGAACCTTTAATAAATAAATAAACTCTAACATAATAATATTCATTATTTTTAAAATTTTATTTATTTATTTTTAATTAAAGTACTATGAAAATATATTTTTATCAATATTTATACGATATTCAAAATTTGATACTCATTAATAATTAATATATAATGCACACGAAATGCAAATATCAAGAGATAAAAGAAAAACAATTGAAAATTAAGAATTAATGAAAGCAAGAAATAGTCAATTGAATTAATAAATAATAATAAGTAGCAAATAAGGAAGAACCGAAGGGCAAAAAAGTTGAAGCCTTAATGTAGAAAAATAATCAAATATAGAATGCACAGGCAATAATATTTATATTGTTAATTTGTTATGATTTATAGTTTTTTTTTTTTGTCATTTTCGAATAATATATGTTACTTCTTTTGTTCCAATTTATGTGACACGTATGAAATTAAGAGAGTCAATCAAATTTCGTATATTTTCTATTAAGTATTTTCAACTGTTAATTATTGTGATTTATAGTATTGCTTACGTAACTTTCAATAATATATGTTGTTCCATCTATTTTAATTCATGTGTCACTAATAGAATTTCAAGAGTCAACTAAATTTTTATTTTAAAAAAAAAGTATTTCATCTTATTAATTCTTATAATTTAAGTACTTTTAACATTATTTTAAACATATATAAAATATTTAAAATTGTTATTATTGTAATTTATGGAATTTTCAAATATATAACGTATGTTTAAGAGTAATCTATATATGTTTATAAAGCTGAATAAAATCACGCTGATGTGGCATGCTTCATTGATCAGTATTACTATTTCTTAGAATTTTGATTTTTTTCTCCCATTTTTTGTTCAATAACCTTTTAAAACAATTATTCACTTTTCTTATTATTAGCCTTTACTACATTTAACTCTTCCTTCCAAAAGGAAATATGCAACAGCTAAATACATAATGGAGCAATTAATGTGCATTATCACGCATTTTTCCCTATTAAATCATTGCTTCAAACCACGTACTATCAGTTTTTTTGTAAACCTTAATCACCTATAATTAATTAGACAATTCATTCCCTCATTTAAGTATTTTTTTCATATCTTCTTATACCTTTTTGGGGCTGTCATGTGGATTTTTTGTTCTTCTCTTTCATCTTCTTCCTTTTATTTTATCTATCCTTGATAGCATCATTTTAAACAGGATAATTACTATGAAGCTTTTTGATATGAAGAGCAGAAGAGGAAAGCCAGGAGTTGACTGTATCCATTCTTGATTTTATTTTTAACGTATGTATATATGTTACCATTCTTTGAAAAGGATATTACTATGAAGCTTTTGATATAAGCCAAGAATTTTTTATTATTATTATTTTATCAAAATCAATGTTATTTAATTTTTTTAAAGATTTTATTTTAGTTTTAGGAAGTTAAAGTTCTAATTCTATTCAATATGTCTCTCTCCCTAAATCTAAATCTGTATGGTATATTATTAAAGTTAAGTATACACAATGTAATATTAAAGTGATGTGACATTTCTCTATGTTTATCAAATTTAATTATGTTTTTTATTTGAAATTTTTAAATATTTACTATTGTAATAAATTGTCAATGAAAAAGTGTAGAGAAAACTGAACATTTACATCAATATATATACTCCGGTGATGTGGCGCTCTCTAAGGCCATAATTCTTTTTACAATAATAAATATTTTTAAAAATTCAAATAAAGATAACGTGATATTTAAATTTGTAACTGATAATGTCTCAAAAACAAAAGATGGCTTGGGGTTGGCATGATTTTGATGTTTGATGAGGTTAAGGCTTAATTTGGACATGGCATGAAAATATGGATGATGATTTTATAGCTATGAAAGTTGTTGTGTCGTGTTTTTAAAAAAACTCAACACATATATACACATGTGTTTATTCTTTTATTTTATTTATTTGTGTTTTTCTCCTTTATTTGTTTTTAAAATACTCCTAAGTCATACCTATTACACTTCCACTTTCAATAATATAATTAACTTCATGATATTTAATTATAAAATTTAAGATGCTTTATGATATTCCTCTATTTTGTCTTATATAAATTAACCATTTTTTGTTTCATAAGATATATTCCTAATCAAAGATATTATTTTTATTTTATTGTTCCTTATATTATTATTATTATTATTATTATATTATAGTATCAAATTTTTGTGCATTGAATATGTATTTTTATTTTCATCATTTTTTTTATATGATTAAGACCCTATATGTATTCTCTTCATGTAACTGTTTTAATTTGGCTTCTTATGATTTTTTAATTATCGTAAGTCTGTATTTTTATTTAGATGCAATACAACAATGTCGGAAATATATTAACTACTAATGAAGGCTCAAACAATACTATTAATGATTGACAAGAAATATCTATCTATATATAAAAGGAGAAGAAAAAATGACATATGTCAACACCACAAATTTTTAGTATTTTAAATAATTAATAATCAATAATTAAATAAATAAATATAGATACATGTCAATAATTAGAATTAGAGCGAAACATGTCAGCACCACAAAAAACAGGATTTTTTAAATAATTTAAAATTATTAATTACATGTAATAGGATTAAATAATAAAATCAACTATTTGTAATTATCTTAAATTCGAAATTAAACTATTAAATTTATTTATTAATGAATTACTTAAAATTAACGTGATATAATCATTTTATAATTTTCAAAATTAATATATGATAATAACTAAAAAAATTAATTATCTAAATCTGAAAAACAAAAAATAAACATTGCAAAACATGAGTGTGATTATTAATTTTAATTTTTTTTTAAAAAAAAAACAAAGAACTGCTCCACGTTACTAAAAAATTTAATTATCTAAATCTGAAAAACAAAAAATAAACATTGCAAAACATGAGTGTGATTATTAATTTTAAATTATTTTTTTTAAAAAAACAAAGAACTGCTCTATTTTATTAATATATTCTATATCTATCTATATATAATAGAAGAATAAAAAGTGTCACGTGTCAATACCACAAAATTTCTTAATTATTCAATTTTGAAAAATAAAATTTAAAATCTATCTATAAATATTAGGAGAAGAAAAAGTGTCACGTGTCAGCACCACAAAATTTCTTAATTACTCAATTTTGTGGAATGTACGAGCATGTAAGGGGAATTCTAAAACATAACATAAGCTTGAACTTGATAAAAAAAAAGAAACATACTTACCTCTTCTCAAACTTACTCAACTCAAGGAATACTCAAGGATAAGATACTCAACTCAGAGATTAGATACTCAACTCAGAGATTAGATACTCGACTCTGGGTACTCAACTCTGGATACTCAACTCAATATAAAGCAGCAATACACATATATTTTTTAAAACAGTAGAAATCAACTCAATGTATTTAAGAACACAATATACTCAGTTTATATGCAATGATACAATATAAACTCTGTTTGTATCTGAAAATACAAGCAAACTTTGTGTAAATAAAAATACACATATCTTTGTGGGAGTTTCTCTAGCCGACAACCATCACTTAAGAGCTATTGTGATCATACAACATTTTGTCTCACGCTGCCAGGGCTGTCCTATACCTTGCCGAGGGTATAAAACCTGACTACTAAGTGGATCCACTAGTTTATGCTAAAGAGCACTAAGGAATCATCTAAAAAGTATGGCCCTTTTCTACCCATGTTGGCTACATGGTTTATGAAGGCTATGAGTTGTCTGAACTCTCCCCCATATCGATGCTCAATACTACTCCCAAAATATGATACTAGCTCTTATGTTTAAAAACATACTTCTTTATGTGATTTGAGATAATTGCTCAAAAATTCAGCTTAAAAGCTCTCTTGAAATCGATGTTCTCTTTCTTGCTCAAAACTCTTTTGGAAATCTCAGTTTCCTCTCATCTTAAATGTAAAAACATTTACTCTTGGGAATACTTAGTTCCCATATAATATTTGAAGAAATGAACTTTACTTTTACTCTTTACTCAACTCAAAGCTTAAGTCTTAAAACAAAGTTAAAACTTTTGTAAAATACTTCTTAAAATATGGTTCACGCCGAATTATGGACGTGAACGACTCAATGCAAGGTTTTCAATAACTATAGATAGAACTCAATACTTGAAACTCAAGAATTTCAATGATACTACTCATTTCAAGAATGCTCATCTCAGAGGGTTCATGCGGAATTATGAGCATGAACTACTCAACTTAAGGACTCAAAGATACTTCTCATCTCAAGACTGTTCGACTTATAGGATTTATGCGGAATTATGGGCATGAACAATTCAACTCAAGGACTTCATGGGTCACATGTAATAGTCCCATGATTAGAATTATAATCTCAAAGGGGATTATGAACTCAATACTCAAGACTTAGAACTTGAAAATACTACTCCTCTCAATGATGCTCAATTTATGGAGTTCATGCGGAATTATGGGCATGCACGACTCGACTCAAAGGTCTACATAACTACATGGAACTCATGTATACGACTCTTCTCTTTCTCTTACTTACTTCCTCAAATCTTAACTCAAATCGATGATAGATCTCAAAGGATTCACAATTGAACTCAATGGCTTCCTTGAACTCTACTATTAACTCTCTTTTGAATGTGAATTATGAATTCAAGAGTTATGGTTCATGATATGAAGGATCTCATGATGACAAATTAGACCCATGAATACATTCTCCTCATCCTCATACTCACTTGCTTGAGTCTTGAAACAAGTTACTAGAAGTTGTAGAAGACTTCTCAAAAGGGCTCAAAGGGACTTTCTTAGAATGTTCGAAAGAATCCTAAAAACTTAACTCTTAACTCTACCTTGAATTTGAATTATGAATTCAAGGTTATTATTCAGTTTATGAATTATTTCTAGGTGTTTAGAAGTAGTTTAGAGTGTTTAGATACAAAAGGGAGTAAATTTACCTTTTGAAAGAACTCAAATTGACAAAACGATGAAGAACGAGTGTGGGAAGGCGACCCTGGCGCAGGGTGCTAGCCCCTAACATTCAGAGAAGTGGTTGGGGCCCTCTGGCTGGTGTGACACGCCAGGCCCCAACTCAGAAAACTTCGATGACTTTCTTTGCTCATTTTCTCACCTTAACTTGCCTAGAATCGAACAGTTTCTTCGCCAATCACTTGGATTCGATTACTTAACATAATTACACTCTAATATACTCAAAACAATACTCAAATTACTAAATTTCATCTCAAGAAATCATAAAAACCCCAACACAACAAAATTTAGAATGAACTTCAAGAACATCTATAAAAAACTCATCAAGAACTCAAATCTTTCAACTTCAAGAATGAAATTTCGCTGAAAATAACATGATTGGCGTGTGGGTGAACTAACCCAACACTATGGAAGCTTACATACCTCTTAGGGATTAAACCCATGGAGAAAAATATGCATCAAGACGCAAGAATCTCGACGAACGCTTGATACTCTCCTCTTTTCTGTTATTTTCTCTTCTTGAACTCTCAACTAAAATCCTAGGCGTATATTAGGATTATAAAACTGAATCTAATAGGATTAGACCCCTAAAATATTAATAAAAATGAATTAAATCTGATTGGGTAAGGAAAAGGCCAAAATACCCCTTACTATTTTTGGGTAGCTTTCCTTAACTAGACAACCTAACTTCAAAAGGTCATATCTCACTCATCCAAACTCAAAACTTAGAAAACTCGGTGGCGTTGGAAATATAATTCAAAGATATTTCATTTTACATCTTATAGCACACCTAACTCATTTTGTGCTGAGAGTTATGGTTGTTTGAAGTTGACCCAAAACTCATACTTAGCTTAACTCTCCAAATTTCAGATTTTTGTTATTTTCAATTTAGTTCTTTTAGAACTCAAGGTGTTACATCTAGTGACCTGACCTTAATACTAAAGAAATTTTAAATTCCTTGTCAAAAACTTACTCACTACGAAGGATGGTTCGAGTCTTAGCTTAAATTTTTTTCGGGGTGTTACAATTAGTATGATCTTGCCTGTATTGATTGGACTTTTTGGTGCAATGTTTCCTTCTCCTTTGTATTTGGATTTGTTGCACTCGAGCCGGGGTCTTTCGAAAACAGTTTCTCTACCTCCACGAGTTAGTTGCAATGTCTGCATACACTGCAGTGCTTCTTCTACCCATCTCGATCAAAAGCCTCTTCTTTCCTCGTCGAGGAACTTATTCTTCAGAATTTCTTAATAGAAAGAGGAAATCCATTGTTCGGAAGAGAATACAAAGAATTCGCGAGGAGCTAGAAAAAGAAAGACATGATGGCATGAAACTTGATTACGTACGCTGATTGTTCGTCCACTTCAAACACTCAAAACAGACCATTTTTCGTGTGAAATGACAGGAATTGGTTTGATTACCTAGGGAATCCTAAGCAAAGCAATCTATGCCATTTTTGTGTTCAGTAGTAGGATTAAAAAATCTAGAGATAACTTATCTTTTATGTCTATTTTACCCTTGCAATTAAATACTATTTATCATCTAACACATTTTCAAAATATTATATTTAATAAAGTCAAAGGATAATATAGTAATATTACCTCTATTATTTATTATTTCTTAAGATGTGTGCCAAGTCAATAACGGACAACTATTGTTAGACAAAGAAAGTATGTTATAAGTAAGATAAATGGTTACAATTACACGTGGTTACTTAAAGAGAACTGAAATCAACGTGTTTGTTCACTAATAAAATTAGTCATAACTTGCAGTATAATCTACATAATTTTTTGTACAACAATCCATTGCTATGTTCGTACTCAAAAGTCCCATTTCTATATAGGCTAGCAAGGTAAGCCCGTGCTATGCACGGGCCCAACATGTCCAACATGAGCTAGTCTCTTTTTATACATGTATAAGTTAGCTTTCATTAATTAAAGGGAAAATTGTATAAAATAGCAAACTATTAATTCAAATTAAATGTTATAACCACAGTTTGATTTAATTGTAACCTGTAGCAAACTGTTGCCATTTCGCCTCTCTCCCTGAATTTCTCGCTCGTCACTCTCGTTTCTCATTGGGCAGTCTCTCCTCGCCTCTCTAACCTTATACAAACACAAATGTATAAAATGTGTTTGTGTTGTATAAAGCGAGAGAAAATTGTATATATACATATCCTTTCGTTCCCCTCTCTCCCCTCTCCCAGATCTCGATCGCCACTCTCCCAAATCTCGCTCGCCACTCTCACTCGCCTCTATCACGTTATACAAACACAAATACATAAATTGTGTTTGTGTTTGTATAAAGCGATAGAAAATTGTATATACAAATACATATATTTTCGTCCTATACACTTATGATTATACAAATACAGATCTTCCCCTGCCCAGTTTTCTTTTGTCTTTCTCTCTTTATACAAAAACAAATTATACAATTGATTCTTTTGTATATGTATACCGAAACAGATTATATAATTGCTTCTTTGTATATGTATAGCGAAATATACATATTAATAGCCATAGCAAACATCGTGTATGTTTGCTATGGAGCACAATTATGCAAACTATAGCTATAACATACAAATATGATTTTTATGTTATCTATATGTAAAAGTTGCTCTTAATTAAAAGGGGCAAACATCACCAAACTATAGGAATGATATTCACATAACATCACTTTTGTTATAATTGCACAAGCATACGCGATGTTGCTATGGAGCGCAATTATGCAAACTATAG